>JAZKJV010011269.1:0-116646 GCA_037367405.1 Ottelia alismoides
TCTTAGAAGATGTTTGATGAAAACAAAGTTGCGGATTTTTGTATGGATATGCAAGATTGGACAATGATAATGATGTAAATATGTAGATCTTGTTTATATAGAAAGGTAGAATGTGATGTTTATATTCATGGTTGATGTGATCTTGATTGGATTATAAGGCTTTGTCACAGAATTAAAAGAGGTCGTTTTAGGTACAGGTAGCGGTTGGGAGATCCATGTTATAGAGGAAACTCTGTCAAAATTTTGCAGAAAAAGAAAAGATTAGAATAGATTAATGATTTAATGGGAGGTTTATAAATAGGTTCCTGTCGCGCTCGTCTCGGATAACGGGACGGGTCGTGACATGTGGCCACAAAATATGCCTACAGATTTGGAGCTTGTTGTCACGGAATTGGCTCTGCTCAGCACTTTGTGGCATATAATCGTAACTGTAAGTTTCGTCACGAGAGTTTATTGACCACGAATATGTTGTGCCCACTACAAGTAACCACAGAAGTTTTCATGACCACAGCTTTGGGATGAATGTCCTTTTCCATTTTTGAAGGCTTTGGCCACGGAATTGTGGATATATAAACTAGTGGCCATAAAATTATCATGGTCACAAGTTTCGTGGTCACATTTTATGGTTACAACTCATTTTTCTTGTAGTACATGTTATAGGATGTTTTGATCAAATCACAGAAAGACGGATTAAAGAAGTTTTATGTAAGTTGATCCTCAGAAGCTATCTTGCAATTTTGTTATTTTTTATTTAGAATACTATCAATGTGGAAAGAGCCTAAATTAAAATTCACTTTAACACTACAAGAAAAATGAGTTGTGTCCACGGAATGTGGCTACGGAAACTTGTGGGCACGATAATTTCGTGGCCACTAATTTCTCGTAGCTACAATACGTAGCCAAAGTCTTCATACATGAATTATGGTCACGACAAATTCTGTGGTCACTTGCAGTGGTCACGGCATATTCATCGTTTGAGAACTCTCACGATGAGACTTGTAGCTACGGCTACTGACCACGACGTGTGGTGGCCATAGCTCAATTCTGTGGGCACAAATCCCATATCTGTGGGCGTAGTTTTGTAACCACAACTTGTTTTCCTTATAGTGTAAACATAAAGTTAATATTAGAGTAGTCGATTGGTAATTAGATTAGTCGACTGAAGATCAATTTAATCGATTTGTGAAAGCTGATGATCGACAAGAAAAAATGAAGTGATAGATCATTTTTTTTATTTCAAGAACATTCGTGGCGAACATAGTTCGACTTACTTTTGGCTGTAGATCAAAAGTGTATAAACAATATAAGATAGTTCTTCGATAAAAACTAAAACTATGTAGATAATTCAAATTTCCAATTCTTGCAAAAGAACACTTTGCTTCTCGTCCCCGCATTCTTCGTCTTCCTTGACTTTCATTTCTACATCGTTTAAGTACTCTTTGTGCAATGATCTATGAGTCTTGAGTGTTTGAGATGTAGATGCTTTAAAGTGTACTTCACCTTTATCAATATTATGTCTTTATTGCATTTTTTAGGTTTTATATAATAATTATTGAGTGTAGTGTTAAATCAAAGACAAATATAAAAACTATACATTATCAAAATCTAGGTCATTAGCCAATCTGCTATGTTGGTTGCCTGATTTTTTTATAATTTAAAATATATTAAGTGATTTATATTTGAGTATATTTCTTTGAAAATGATGGGAAAATATAAATTGTCATCCTATTCTTTTGCGTAGAGAAGGGAACATGACTCAAATTGTATATTCTCCGTAAATTGTTATCCTTCGAGTCTTGGTAAATTTTGTGCTAAATTTGTAAATATAAATTTTTGGGTGTCCTTTATTACGTCTTGACATTCTTTTTTGTTCGGAAAAAAGTTATATTTTCCTCTTTATTTAATTATCCGTATATCCTTTTCTCTCTTTGGCTCCAAAGGGCAATAACTTATAATCAACTGGACATGATAAGAAATAAAAAATTTGTGTATCATCTATAACAAAAATTTCCAGTCATTCACTTCTCTATCCTTTCTTTAAATAAAATAATAATATAGCATAGCATTTTCTTGTCTAAAAGTAACAAAATACTTAATATTTAATTAGTTTTTCAAACTTCAGTAAAATCGCATGACAGCAAATCCTCTTAATAAGAAACCTTCCATCCGAACAACTGAACAAACAAAAAGATTAACCACTGTATAATCATTTTTTAGGGTTATATTGGAAGTATTATCTGTTGGGTAAATTACATTAAAGAAATACTATGGGTCCAAAACAGGAAAAATGATTATTAAAAAAGTCACAATATTTTGGCGTCACAGGTGAATAATAACTACTCCGTTAACGACTTCGATTTTTTTTTAAAAAAAATAGCCTCAAATATATGGCATATTTAGTCCTAGATTTTAATTAATAGTGCATCGTACTGCTCACATCCGAAGAACGAGAGAATAGAATCGATGGAGACTAAATTCGTATTTGGTTAAATGATTTTTAGATCGGATTATTATTAGGAAAAAATTACGCGCAATATGGCTGCCTCATACCACCATGTATATTCATCCCTATACCTGAAGGATATGGTTAGATCCTCAAGCGCATCACGGAAGCGTGAGCGTCGCATCGAATACGACGAAGAACGACTAGTCGTACTAGTTGTTCTATGCAGCGGAAATTAAAAATTTTCATGCGACGAAACCACATGATCCAAGAACACTTCTCGGATCGTTTCGTCTAAACCACAAACAAGTATTAAGTTTACCTCTTGAAGCGTGGTTGCGATCAAGTCTCTAAACGAAGAGACCTCCTGTCTCAAGTCCGATCCGTCGGAGGAGACGCTTGCGAGCGCGGGGATGAACCGCGTGCTTCTCGCAATCCATGTTGATGATCCAAGCGGTGGATCTCCTGATCTCGACACACGAGATCCGACGTCTTCTTCACGAGCAAGGCATGCCGAAGTAGACGGAGTTCCACGAGCAAAACATCGGGCAACATAACGACGGTGCCGCGGCGATGGAGAGCCTCTCTAGGGCATCCATGGTGGACGGCCATGAGAGGGAGAGAAAGAGAAAGAAAGAGAGAGAGAGAGACTTGTTGTCTCACTTATGTGCCAAGAGGAGCAATGGGGTGCCTCTCCTTTTATAGGGTTTTGGGATCCATGGATCTCAATCCATGTGTCAACACAAATCCAATGGTCCACATTAATTTGTGTTTCTTTCAATGGCCATGATTTGTTGCTAAAAACACAACAACAATTAATTTAATAAAAATCAAATATATATTAAATATAATTTGATTTTTATCAAATCAATCTCCATTGGAGAGATAGGAAAGGAGGCAAGCCTCCTTCCATAAGGAGGGTGGACGGCCACCAATTCCTCATGGGAAATGTGGCCCTCCCCTCTCCTCATTAGGAAGGGAGCTTCCTTTTTCCTATTACATGAGATTACATTATCTCATGATTCTCTCCAATATTTGCAACAACTTTTGTTGCAAATTATTTCACAAAAATAAATCCAATTTATTTTGTGAACATTGCAATCATGCCATTGGAAATTTGTGAATCACATTCATAACCCTAAACAAAATGTAAATTACATTTTCAATTTAATGTCCAATGTGAATCCAATTCACATTAACATTTAATTAACAAATGTAAATCACAAACATCTCTCTCTTATATATTATAAATCACATTTATAATATATTTTATTAATATGAATATTGCTATCCACATTATTCATATCCATGATAATTAAATCATATTTAATCATCTTGGATCTCTATTCTCTTGTGTCCAAATAATATGAATCACATTCACATTATTTAATTTTTGATAATTAAATCACATTTAATTATCTTAGATAACTCTCTTTATAATATGAATCAAATTCATATTATTCATGATAATTAAATCGCATTTAATTATCCATTTTCTCAATGCTCGGATACATAAATCAACAATAGAATTATCCATGAACTCCTTCAAGGATAATGCGCTTTCTCCGCAGATACTTGGAGATAAGGACAGGACGATTGTATTGTTCCACGTATAGTGACATGGATATTGAGATCGTATCTCAAATCCAGATCGCGGGACTCTCATAGATGCTTGATTAAATCAAGACCGTAAATCTAATCTTCTCATTGTATCTGAATCACATTCAGATCAATGTCCAACACTTGGACCAAGATCAGATCACTTCTCTATTGAGAGGAGTCACTAAAATCCAGACCCGTTTCATCACTCCCTAGGAATGGAAGCGTCATGGTTATACAATCGTTTATGATCACATCACCCTCAGGTATTCCCAATACCTGTACATCCTGCATACTGGAAGACTCAGACTAAACCCGAAGTATTGGATCAACTTTATACTGTCTACTTAATGGTTTTATCAGTAAGTTTCTCATTCGATCATTTGGAGTTGGTATCAATCATACACTTTCCAAAAGCGTATATCATACCTAGGTCTTGATCATATACTTTCCAAAAGTATATATCAAACCTACAATTTCAGTCAAGCTTCCAAAGCGAGACGATCGTGCGCACGGAATTTGATTCTTCCCAATATCTCATGAGTGAGCTCATGTCCTCCGGTTCAGTAACTGAACCTGTATGATCCCTTTGAGAGATCGTATTACTCATATGCCCTTATATGCACACCAGCGCGCCGGTGTGTAGACCTTGATTAGGTCATCAACTTATTGGTCTGCCAAATGTACATACTTAGACATATAGCAACACATCTGTCTCCGGTCAGAGGATGCGTGCCTATATCATGACAGTATACGATATAGGACTTTGGTTATCTCGATCTCGTTAAGTCAACTCTTTGACCTAACTAATCTGACACCTCCGAATCTCTATTCCTATGCAGAGGACCTGCATCAAGAGGTCGGTCAGATATTAGCCTTCAGAGATAAGGATTGCCATCTCCTACTCAGGCTGGAGATCATCTCTTAACAATCATCTGACGGTGCTTGATGAGTCCTCAATCTAACTCTTTAGATATTCGTCCAAGCACCAGCCTCTATGATTCAATAGTTGAATCAACAGCTGTATGATTATCAAGATGACCATGGTACATAACCCTAATTGTACTAAGGGACCTATTATGCAAATTATGTATTCTTCATTTCAGATTAAGGAGTGAATTGCAATAATATTTATTGCATAATGGCTCGCTGTGGGCTCGCATTTCCAACAATCTCCCACTAGCCCAAAGAGCCATTAATGGGCTAATCATTTAAACCCACACTCATGTGACAATCATAGACTATTAAGAAAATAGCTAGGTAAGCTGATCAGTCACTCTGTTCCTGCGAGACTACGCCACGTCCTTTTACGGCACTTGCATATCCCCAGTAACAGTGCTCGCATCTAATGCGAATGTTGCATCTCATGCAACCAATACTCAATCTAGTTGGTTACAGTGTCCCTGACATCATAACCAGTATCCCCATAATCCTTATTAGAATACCTTCATTCCCGGAGATCTCTATCTCCTAAGGTATCTAAAGTTTAGACCTTTATAGATCACTATCTACATGGTCTTAAACTTTTGAAGATAAGACTTTGAGATTACTATCTCAAAAATCTCCTCATCTATGAAGATTTTGTTATTACTGCAATCAAGTGTTTTATCTCTACAGTAGGATTAGTAACAATTTACTACTCCCACTGCATGACAGACATCTGGTATTTGTACACTCTAGCATACACTCAGCTTCTCGTAACTAATGCACAAGTGCAAGTAGTTGTAGCATTTACTTCCTCAACTCTTTGAGGTGCTATCCCTTAAGATAGGTCAGTACCATATCTTAAGGGTTAGAAGCCTTTCTTGGAATTTCTATGAATAGAATATGTCCAAGGTATACTACAAATGTGACAGTCCAATTATCCTCTTCTCTTGGCTTCTGAACAACTTCAGAACTAAGATCTAAGAGGTATCTTTGAAATCATATTTCAAGATATGGAATAACCAGAGAATAAAACACTTATTATTATCCTTATATCATTTTAAATGATCAGGATATCATCTACATTCAGCAAGATGAACACAAAGGCACTCCCACTAAGCTTCACATGGCTCATCAAGATTCTATCTGAAATTATAACAATTATAATTCCATCAAATCTTATGGTCCAACTTCAAGAAGTTTATTTGAGTCCATAGATGTATTCCTTAGTTTGCACACCTTGCTTTCCTCAACCATGAAGCCCTGGGGCTACTTCATGTGAATATCCTCAAAGAGGTATTCGTAGAGGAATGCAATATTGACTTACATCTTGAAGATGCAATAGTCAAGTTGTGTAGCAAAGGTTAGCAACATTCTGATGATTTTAAGCATGGTCACCGAAGAGCAAGTCTCATTGCAAGCAATGTCTTCTATTCCGGTGTGTGGCTCATGGCTACGAACCGTGCTTTGAAGGTCTCTACCTTCTCATCAGGTTCCCTTTCTCTTGAAGATCCATTTACACCTTTACAGGTTTTACCCATATAGGTGGATCCACGAGGGTCCATATACAACACTTGCATATGAAGTCTACATTAGACTTTCATTGCTAACATCCATCTATCCATGCTATGATCTTCAGAAGCTTCATCACCTGAAGTTCAATCATTGTCAGATTTCTCTGACACATGGAATCCATCCTCAAACTCATTTGAAGATGTATTAGTGTTTCATTTTTTTAATTGTCCTCTTAGTTTCCAATTTCAGGAGCCTCATTATCTTCTCAAGATAAATGAGTTCCTACACTTCATTTTCATCTTGATTCTCAAGAGTCTTAACCTCTAAGAATCATATTTTCAGAGATGAGATACTTAGAATCTCAAGGTCATAAAGTAGGTATCCAATACCATCCTTTATTTTCCTAATGAAACAATACTTTCAAGTGCTAGATTCCAGCTTGCATGCATGGAATCATATTAAGCATATATATTGTAGTCTCTTCTACACATATATACCTGGAAACTAAGGGATAATTATGCTAAAATTCATCATTGATAAGATCATGTCACACATGATCCAATTGTATCTACCTATAACTCTATTGAGTTAAGGTGTGTTAGGAGGATTGAGATAGAAATGATATTCATATCTCTATAAGGTATTCTTTGAATTTATCTAACAGGTACTTGCTACCTAGATTAGATCAAATTCATTTTATCTTCCTTCAAACTTTGGTTCTAAACCAAAAATAATAAAATCTTTGAACATTTCAAAGGTTTCTTAGGTGAAGAGAAGAAATCTCATATCATACATAATCATCAACGGATATCACATATCCATAATGTTTACTATGATATAGATGATCTACATACATCAATATGCATGAGATCCTGAATACCTTGGCATCTTACACCTTTCTTTAAGAAGGGTGTATTGGACATTTTACTTTGAATACAATATTCATAAGTATGTAAATTTTGAAATTTTAGACATTCTAAAGTTTCATCTCTTACTAGTCTATTGACCAAATCAATAGACAAATGTCCAAGGCTTGATGCTAGATCATTGTCAAATGATCTTCATACTCATATTGATCTTAAGTTTTAATTTCAGCATTTAGAAATGTTAATGAGCCATTCATCAATTTTCTAATTTAGTGGAGTCCACTAGATTTTAGATTACTATCTGAAATATCTCCATCATAACTATTTATGATAGTTCTACCTCAGAATTCATGTTTATTTCCAACATTTAGAAACAAACAATGAGTGTATTCTTATATCTAGGTCATAGAGACATTCTCTAAGACTAAGGACTCTCCCACTGAAATTAACAAGTCTATCAATCCAACAGAGATTGTTGCAACAATTGCATCAATATCCATGTGGATAACTATAAACCTTTAAGATCAAATTTTCCAATCTTCTAAAACATATGCAACCTATTGCAAATGTCATCAGAAGATTGAGATACAATTATTTGACTTTATCTTATCAATGATTTATGTAGATTAATCTGATGCTCCATCCGAGTCCTTCTCTAAGGATTCTAGATAGACTTGATAGTCATACTATCAACACATCAACCTATTGCAGTATTGGCATTCATCCAACTCTTCGGATGACATATGGAAGTCATAGATGTATAGTCAACTCTTTGACCATACTTCTTACTTGGGTCCAACCCATGCTTCCACTGCGCTCCCTTTATCTATAAGCAACCATTGCTTAAGACTAAGGATCTCTTATGTAAGAGCATTTCAACATTTATACATGCTTCATTAAATTCATACAATATGAATATTATGAAGCCTCATGAATGACCAGAGTATAGATAGTAGAATGATGACACTCATCATCTACATCCATCTAAACTCTTAAAACATAGGTTCAGGTAGGTACTCAAACAATTTGAATACATCATCTCTTATAGAGCCACCATTCTGCATGATACAGTGAACCATCTCATTCATGTTAAATGTCAAGAGCACATATGTATGCCAGAATATCTTCATTAATTTTATAAGGATTATTTGACAATTACGATCATCATCGACATGTCACTTCCAAAGTACATCCGATGAGAGATCAAGACTATAGAGACACACAAACCCTAGGGTTGTAGTCCTATTATCTATTTAATTGCCATTCCTCAATATTATGAGGAAACTTGCACATTGCAACCACATACATTATGTGTCGAATTGCAAGTACAATATCTGGATCATGAGTCCAATCCATGATATTTTACTGGTTATTATTGAGTATATCATTGAGTGGGTTTTAATGAAGGATTATCTGAAATAAGAAATTTGCATAAATATATAAATATATATATTTTACTTTGATTTAGGATTTTTATATCAAAGTTGTCTTGTCTTGTCAACACTGAAAGTTCATTCCCTTAATCACTTTCAATGTAAGAGATATACTTACCATTATATCTCAACAAGATCTGGGATCTCCTTCCTTATCTTTGTTGCATCCCAATAATATGAGAATCTGCAACTCGGATAAAAAGAAGCGGGAACACATTCCGCCTTGCAAGTCCAACTTGCATCTCCCAATTCGGTCTTTAACACCCAGGCCCACCACCCCTAAGGCGATGTTGACCCGTCGTTAATTGAACCAACCGTCAACAGGAATAGTACTCGCTATACGCAATCCAATATCGCCCCAATAATATGAGGATCTGATATTGGGGTCACTACGTATACGCCTTACTCTTTCGAGAAGCAAAGAGCCTGATCCAGATGCGCTTGCATACAGGAGCTGTCACTTCGTACAGGCGTCTCCTACATACAATCCCTGGCGACGGAACCCTTCGCCTTGACGGGAGACCATGGATGTCACTTATGTGATCCTCCATATCATATTCAAATTCTAATTAATCATTATGAATCATATTCATTATGATTAATTCTTCCAAGGGAAATAACATCTCTATTCATAGAGTGTTTTAATTTTAATTGGATTCCAATTAATATAATCATATTAAATTAATGATCCAATTAATATCCAACAAACATTTTAATATTTACTTGAATTATGGTATTATCTCAAATACGTATTATTTCGAATTTTAATAATTAGAAATACATCATGATTTCTTAAGCATTATACTAACCCTACCCGCTGTCATGGTCAGTACCGACGAGAGTGGGACGGACCACATACGTTGCAACCCGCAACCCCAATTCTCTCCGACTAGACACCATATCCACCTCGGGAAAGGATAATGCAAAATAGATCATTTTGTATTTGAGGTGATCATCGGTTCTTCAACCAAAATTATACCATATAGTAATAATTAAAACAATTTTGATTAACATTATAATGAGATTTGCTAAACAAATCCCAAGTCCTATTCAAGCAACATGTTTGTTGGAATGTTGATCATGTAGATCATGTAACCAATCTTGATCTAGATCACATCTAATCATTTGTTGGTTAGGGCAAAGTCATTTAAGGACATAATTATCATTAAATATTTCACAAATATTTATGCATAATTATTCCAGGAAATTAAACAATTTAATTTCACTAATTAATTAAATGACAATCACTAGGTTCTTGATTAGGAAAGTATTTTCAGCAGTGACCCTCACTTACTAAAAATACCATATCTCAATCAATTTAAATCCAAATTAAGCAAAGTAAATTTCTAAAGTTTGATAACTTGATTTACAACAGAACCCAAGTGATTTGCACGCATTTCAAGGCGTTTCAAATCCGCAATTAACATCTTAATTACGTCATGATCCGCAGTCCCCGAAACAGTGGATACATGTTCACTAAAATGAGCATATCTAGAGCAAACGGAATCGAAATCACGCAAACTCAGATCCTACGGTTTTCTTATTTAATGGGGAATAAAATCCAAATATTATTTTCGTGTTTAAATAATTTAAACAGTGCCGAAAATAATATCAAAACAGAGATGCGAAAATGAAATGCAAGAAAACTTTCGCAAACCCTAATGAACCCAAGTCGTCCTCGGTTCATGGATCGTATTCAAAAAACACCGAACTAAGGCTCTGATACCACTTGAAGGATATGGTTAGATCATCAAGCGCATCACGGAAGCGTGAGCGTCGCATCGAATACGACGAAGAACGACTAGTCGTACTAGTTGTTCTATGCAGCGGAAATTAAAAAATTTTCATGCGACGAAACCACATGATCCAAGAACACTTCTCGGATCGTTCCGTCTAAACCACAAACAAGTATTAAGTTTACCTCTTGAAGCGTGGTTGCGATCAAGTCTCTAAACGAAGAGACCTCCTGTCTCAAGTCCGATCCGTCGGAGGAGACGCTTGCGAGCACGTGGATGAACCGCGTGCTTCTCGCAATCCATGTTGATGATCCAAGCAGTGGATCTCCTAATCTCGACACACGAGATCCGACGTCTTCTTCACGAGCAAGGCATGCCGAAGTAGATGGAGTTCCACGAGCAAAACATCAGGCAGCATAACGACGATGCCGCGGCGATGGAGAGCCTCTCTAGGGCATCCATGGTGGACGGCCATGAGAAGGAGAGAAAGAGAAAGAAAGAGAGAGAGAGAGACTTGTTGTCTCACTTATGTGCCAAGAAGAGCAATGTGGTGCCTCTCCTTTTATAGGGTTTTGGGATCCATGGATCTCAATCCATGTGTCAACACAAATCCAATGGTCCACATTAATTTGTGTTTCTTTCAATGGCCATGATTTGTTGATAAAAACACAACAATAATTAATTTAATAAAAATCAAATATATATTAAATATAATTTGATTTATATCAAATCAATCTCCATTGGAGAGATAGGAAAGGAGGCAAGCCTCCTTCCATAAGGAGGGTGGACGGCCACCAATTCCTCATGGGAATTGTGGTCGTCCCCTCTCCTCATTAGGAAGGGAGCTTCCTTTTTCCTATTACATGAGATTACATTATCTCATGATTCTCTCCAATATTTGCAACAACTTTTGTTGCAAATTATTTCACAAAAATAAATCCAATTTATTTTGTGAACATTGCAATCATGCCATTGGAAATTTGTGAATCACATTCACAACCCTAAACAAAATGTAAATTACATTTTCAATTTAATGTCCAATGTGAATCCAATTCACATTAACATTTAATTAACAAATGTAAATCACAAACATCTCTCTCTCTCTTATATATTATAAATCACATTTATAATATATTTGATTAATATGAATATTGCTATCCACATTATTCATATCCATGATAATTAAATCATATTTAATCTTGGATCTCTATTCTCTTGTGTCCAAATAATATGAATCACATTCACATTATTTACATCTTTGATAATTAAATCACATTTAATTATCTTAGATAACTCTCTTTATAATATGAATCAAATTCATATTATTCATGATAATTAAATCGCATTTAATTATCCATTTTCTCAATGCTCGGATACATAAATCAACAATAGAATTATCCATGAACTCCTTCAAGGATAATGCGCTTTCTCCGCAGATACTTGGAGATAAGGACAAGGCGATTGTATTGTTCCACGTATAGTGACATGGATATTGAGATCGTATCTCAAATCCAGATCGCGGGCCTCCCATAGATGCTTGATTAACTCAAGACCGTAAATCTAATCTTCTCATTGTATCTGAATCACATTCAGATCAATGTCCAACACTTGGACCAAGATCAGATCACTTCTCTATTGAGAGGAGTCACTAAATTCCAGACCCGTTTCATCACTCCCTAGGAATGGAAGAGTCATGGTTATACAATCGTTTATGATCACATCACCCTCAGGTATTCCCAATACCTGTACATCCTGCATACTGGAAGACTCAGACTAAACCCGAAGTATTGGATCTACTTTATACTGTCTACTTCATGGTTTTATCAATAAGTTTCTCATTTGATTATTGGGAGTTGTTATCAATCATACACTTTCCAAAAGCGTATATCATACCTAGGTCTTGATCATATACTTTCCAAAAGTATATATCAAACCTACAAATTCAGTCAAGCTTCCAAAGCGAGACGACCGTGCGCACGGAATTTGATTCTTCCCAATATCTCATGAGTGAGCTCATGTCCTCCGGTTCAGTAACTGAACCTGTATGATCCCTTTGAGAGATCGTATTACTCATATGCCCTTATATGCACACCAGCGCGCCGGTGTGTAGACCTTGATTAGGTCATCAACCTATTGGTCTGCCAAATGTACATACTTAGACATATAGCAACACATCTGTCTCCGGTCAGAGGATGCGTGCCTATATCCCCCAGCATACGATATAGGACTTTGGTTATCTTGATCTCGTTAAGTCAACTCTTTGACCTAACTAATCTGACACCTCCGAATCTCTATTCCTATGCAGAGGACCTGCATCAAGAGGTCGGTCAGATATCAGCCTTCAGAGATAAGGATTGCCATCTCCTACTCAGGCTGGAGATCATCTCTTAACAATCATCTGACGGTGCTTGATGAGTCCTCAATCTAACTCTTTAGATATTCATCCAAGCACCAGCCTCTATGATTCAATAGTTGAATCAACAGCTGTATGATCATCAAGATGGCCATGGTACATAACCCTAATTGTACTAAGGGACCTATTATGCAAATTATGTATTCTTCATTTCAGATTAAGGAGTGAATTGCAATAACATTTATTGCATAATGGCTCGTCGTGGGCTCGCATTTCCAACAATACCCCTCCTATATGTTATTTGAATTTCGTCAGAAACAGATACTCCTACATCATTCATCCAGACGTCATTTTTTTAACGGTCGCGGAATTTTTTAAATCGACCATGTCTGGATGAAGGCCGTAGGAGTCTTTGTTTCTTACGAAATTCGAATGGCATATAGGAGAGATATATGGATGAATATACATGACGATATTTTAAAAAAATAAAAAAAATTGCTCAAAAATGAAGCGGGATAACAATGTTGGCTGCCCCAAGGGGGCAGCCCCATCAACCCCTTATTATTGTTGTTGTTGTTGTTGTTGTTATTATTTCTTCGTCGGCCCTTCTTATCAGTCTATCAAGGGCGTTTATCGGCCTTCCCACTTTCGGCCTCTTTCGACATAAGCATCATGTTATATCATTACTTTGTTCTTCCATTTACTTGATAATCAATAGCTTTGATATAATGAAATCCCAAGTGGCGTTGTCAGACAATTTTCAGATTCGACACTCGTTGAGATTCGGCTCGCTAAAAGTTTGATTTGTATTCGATTCGAAAATAAACAAACCGAACCTGAACACGAGTTTGGGCTCTCCCTAAGTCCCTATTCCCTATTCTCGAAACCCCACAAAATCATCCCCTGCTGCTGCAATCTTTCCCTTTGAACAGAAACACCTGCACAATATTTATTATTAAAGGAACCTTTATCGAGTTGAACCGAACCTTTACGAACCCTTAACCGAACAGTACGGAACATGATTACAGTTTTTATTTTATCAAGCCGAATCAAACCTGAGCCTGAAAGTATGCTAGCCGAACTGAACATAGGTTGGTTCGCTCAGGTTCGGCTCGTTTACACCGCTAATCCCAAGTGTGTATGATTAGGATTAAACTCCGCAAAGAATCTTAGAAGGCACAGTTTGTAAGATACATCAAGTTTCGTATAATTTGTGAGCACATAAATTGAGATCCATGTACGTGTATCTTATTCTTATAAAGATGGTTTGCACACAAATTTCCAAAACGATACTTCTCAAATATGTTATTAATGTAATGTGATTCAGTCACGACTCTTCCTTCAGCTTATCCTATCAACTCGTTATTTATAAAATCATGTCAGCAACCCATATATCCTTCATCTTCGTTATCATTTTGTCCTTATTCACAATCTTCAAACTTATTCAGAACAACAACACATCATCAGCATATACATGACTTTTGACCTATCACGCATAATTATAGCACGTACTAGACTTAGCCAATGAGCCAGAGGCCCAACCATCCAACCCGCTCATTAGTCGGACTTGGGCTCAAAAAATGGCGTATGAATCGGTACCGACGTGATCATCGGCATGCTCGTAAAATGGGCGTGCCATGGGCATGTACCTCATAAATCGACACTGTCCGCAAATATAAAAAACATAAAAAAATTAATAACACACATTCCAGTTTTTCTTTTGCATAACTAGAGCGACACTAAAATAAATTATTAAGCGATCAAGTGAAATATACAATAGCTGAATTAGATTTACAAAGTTTAAATTATAGTAAAATACCCATAGACATGGGCCATAATTATATACCTTGAAGCATGGCCCACAAACCGGCCCGACCAAAGCCTTGGGCAGCGGGTTTGGAATCTCGGCCCGTCCAGGTCCAATGCATATAAATATCTTACTAATGGACTCCGAAGTTATCAGAATAAAAAATCTTATCAATTCCTTGCCACTCTTTTGAACATTCTTTAATCTAAAACGTGAATTTAACAGGCTTTAGGTCCTACAATCTTCATGTTAATCCATAGAGATCTCTTTTTCTTGGAGAAATGACAGTGAGCTGTATCAGAAATTAAAAAAAAATTATCAGTTGTACTCCTATGATATATGCACTTTATATACTTCCCATTTCACCAATATCTGTTGTGCATCAGTTGTGCATCGATTTCTTGCACCAGTACCATTTATTCCGTTCTGTTAGCTTGGACGACAATGGATTAAACTTAATCATGCTTTGTCGAATATTGGTTCCAGTAAGAGGGGGTATAAGTGTCCTCCTCTACCAAGCTCCTTGTGCCGACCTCCTTCTCCTCTGCCCTAACCTCCTCCACCACTGCCCGAACTTCCTCCTCGTCCACTCAGCCCTCCACCCTAATCTCCTCCTCCTCCTCATCCTCTGTCCTGCCCACCACCCTGACCCTCTCCACCATACGAACTTCATTCACCCCAACCTCCTCCTCCTTCGCCCAACCCTCCACCCCAACCTCCTCATCCACCGCTCGGACATCCACCTCTACAGACTCTCCCTACTTCCATCTCAAGCAAAGGGGCTTGGCTCTAGTGGGTTCCAAATGGATAATGCAACAGCATCTTCTTTTATGGTGTGTATGTGTATGCTTGTGTGTGTGTGTGTTTTATGATTGGTTTAAGTGTATGGAAGATAGAGGGATTGAGGAAGAAGATGAGTGTTTTATCGATAAATGAGTGGTGATGATGACGCGTAGATGTGTAGTGGGTGCAAAGAAGGAGTAGGAAAGAAGTAGAAGAAGACGAGAAACAAAATCCTCTGTTGCAACAGGGGATTTCCAAAGATTTATTTAGGAGCCTCAAATGTTTGATTAATTATTTCAAAAAAAAGTAGCTCAAAGTTTGGGGGAAATCATATTTAAGATCAGAAGGAGTAATTTATCTGTAAAAGCATAAAAGTTTGGATGATTTCATGAACGGATGCCAATGCCATGAGGAGAGAGAAAATAAGGGGAGTAAGGGAAGAAGCAGAAGAGGAATAAGGAGTTGCATGTAATGGGGTCAAATGGGAGGAGTTCATCTCAGCCATGACCTCTTTCTCTATTACCTCTTTCGCCTGAAAATCACCTGGTCGATTCAAGCAGCAACAAATAAACCCACCACCTGTATAATGGCAACAAGGAGCTATAGTAGCAATATTCACAGTATAAATTGAGAAGGGACTAGAGGGGGAGGGATGGAGAAGGAGGTTGCAGAAGGAGGAGGAGGGGTTGAAGGGAGAGGGGCAGACAAGGAGGTGGTCAAATGAGGAGGAAAAGGGGCTGGAGGCGGCAGGAGGAAGAGTGATGAATATGTGATTCTCACTCTTTATCTTTTATTTTAACACTTTTTCTTGGAAAAATATCTTGCATATTCTTGTAAATATAATAATTTAACAAATTGTGTGCTTGTGTTAATATTACATAATTAGCATGTTTTTATATAAAAATAAAAGAATAAAAGAAAAGAAAGAGGAATGATGTATTTAGAATGAATACAGAGTGATCCAAACCCCAAGAGAAGGTCAAGCCTTGACCTGATCGTAAAATAAAATAAGTAGAGAGAGTAGAGTCCACTATGTATTGAATGTACTACCTATACATGTATCTATTATTTATGAATTTATTTTTGATGGAATAAAATTAAATTATTATTTCTACACCCTTGTATATATTTCTAAAAATAATATAAAAATAGAAAAATTAAATGAAAATACAAATAAAATCCTCCATTCATTGTGCAAAACACATGTATATGTATTACATCCCATATTTATTATACACCTTTAAATAATTTGTAAAAATAAAATAAAAATTATTTGTACTCCTAAAATTACCTTGTAAATAACTAAAAATAAAATGAGGTTATTATTGTAAAAATAAAATGATAAAAATACTTGTACATAATATATAGGTATATTATACCTGTTTATAATACTATATATTGTATATACACTAATTTATTTTTCATAAAAATAACTAAAAATCACAGAAAAATAATATGAAAAATAATAAACATTTTTCATTTTATACACTTTTAGATTTAAATTCATTTATTTTTTAATTAAATTATCTTTATTTTCTTATCTATTTTGTCCTTTATTAGCATGTCTTGTCCTTTCCCCCGCTGCTTGTGATATGTCCATGTCAGCTCTGTTGACTCCGATCAACTAGTCCCCTCCTCCTCCTTTTCACCCAAATCAGGTTTGCCCCGATTTTTTCCCAGTTTTCCTGACCCGATCATGTCACCATTCCCTCCTATTTCAATCCCCGATTAAGGGGCACAGTTCTTTAATCCACACATGATACTCTATCGATCCGTGCCTTGGTTCGCGGGCTACACCTCTGCCTTTTCGAACATGGAACCCTATATAACCTTCGCACCCCCTCCCCTTTTCCACCACCTTCGGCTGCTACACCACCTCCATTACACATGCCTTCTCCTTTTTAGAGTGACATCATGAGAGGGAGAGGTTACCAGTTGGAACGTTGCAACTCCCTGGTCCGACGAGTTTATCTAGCTCCGTCATGAGCTCCAGCCTCTAGATGCGCCGGCCTTCGAGGCTATCACCTTTGTGGACTCATCCACCACCTTCAAGCGACCTCCTTCACCTGTAGGTACTTCATTTTCCCTTCCATTTCCAGTTCGATTCCATCATTTGCTTGCATAGCATCTCTTCACTTTGTCGACCATATCCATCCCCTGCCGCCTCCTCGTTTTGACATTCGCTCGCACTCACATGACCCTCCTCCACTTCTACGCGCGCTCTGCAACCCCCCCCCCCTCTTGACTCCAATCACCGGGTTGGAATCAAGTAGCATGTCGAAGTCCTCCACCTCACTGGAGACCTAGCCCATTCACCCCCTCCCCCCTCTGTTTGCGATGACGTCGATGCTCTAACCCCTCGTCGGAGCTTCATCTCCGAGCATACCCATTTTCCTGCAGGGAGGAGCACAAGAATGCCTCATCTGGAGGCCAAATAGGCATGTCATAGGAGCTCTAGGACCCCACTTTGCTCCAGGACCTTCTCCTTGGTCCTAACCTTTCTAAGCATCCCAGTAGTCGTAGACTGTCGTCGGCTACATTTCCCGCATCATAGTATCTCCTGATGACGCCTTGGTCACACGCATTCACTGATTGAAACTCGCCGAGGTGATTTCTTCCAAGCGTCGTCCTAACCGTCATATCCCAACATTTCCCAATTCTAATCTCATCCATTCGCTAACCAGGGAGCCAGGGCCGTCAAATCCATCTGAAGATCGCTTCATTCATTCATCGTCGAAGGGGTATCAATTGATCTCGACCGTCCATCCATTAGTGGAGATCCCTCAGATGTTGGATAACACCTTAATATGGGTAAAGTTTACTTAGGCCCATATCTGTTTTGTGTTTTCTATTTAGTTCTGTAAATATTTATATAGTTTAAATTACTTGGACAGTTTGTAGTTAGGCCCTTATCATTTCTAGTATTTGCATTTTAATCCAACTTGTGTGAACTCATGTGTAGTCCCACATACATTTCTGGGTTATTTGCATATCGTGCCATGTACATTATAGATGTTATGATTTGAATGGCAAGTTTGTGAGATTAGCATTTATACCCCGTTAGCCGATTCACGTGTTGCGCACGAGTTTGCTTGGACATTTTGCAACTTTTGCCATCTGATTTTCCCGTGTGTTATTTCTTGGCCCAGAACTTTATTTGAATTGCAAGTAGGTCCATGTGAGTTCACGTCTTGTATCAAATCAAATAAATATCAAAATAGTTGGGAAAATTATATAAAAATTACCTTTAACTCTTGTTCTTGTGTAGTGTTTATTATGATTTTCTAGGATTATTTTCTTTGCTTTTAATGTTTTAAAAAATAAAATACACATAACAAGTGTCCTTTCTATTTTGGAAAATACATAAAAATTTGAAAAATTGTCCTAAAAATTCTACAAAAATTCCTGCTTGTGTATTTTTGTGTGTTTGTCTACAGTAGCAATTTCATTTGAAAAACACTTATAAAAACACTAAAAATTGCAAAAGATCTAAAAAATTATAAAAAACATATAAAATTCAAGAAAAATAAAAAAATATCATTTCAATTCTTGTTTGCAGCATTTTATTTCTAGTTTGACATAAAATTTCCTCCTAGGACTTTAGGGCATTTAAACAATTTTAATTTACAATATAGTGCTGGCTGGGCATTGTTTGTAGTCTCTTCTACTGTTTGAATTTTATAAAATCAGAAAAATATTTGCAAAACTCCGCAAAATTTATAAAATTACTTTAAAATATTAAAAACTAAAAAATATTTTTACTTAATTTTTTGTGCATTTTTAGCCATAGAGGAAATACAAAAAGATGTGTGTGTGCCTTGTTTGTTATTTTTTGTTTTATTTAAAAATTATAAAAATTTGCAAAATTAAAACCACCAAAAATATATTGTTTCATTTCTGAATTGTGACTACTTCATACATTTTCATGATCCTTTGGGTAAGATCCTGGTTGCTATACCAGGTTAAAATAATAGCGAAGACCGCTTACATTTTTGTGTGCTTGAGTGTTTTATCTCTTGGCTTGAGTGGTTTTTCTTCTTGTTATTGATTATACCTTGTGATCCATATCACAAAGACCCTTGATTATTTGATTTCCTAACTTGAGTTGCAGGGCGTGTCATCAGGTGACAGGGTTGAGGAGTTGGTTGAAGGAGAGAGAAGGGTAGGAGGGGGAGGAGAAGGGAGGAAAGAGGATGGAAGAAGAAAAAGGTTGTTTTACCATCGATTTTTTATCTAATTACCATTGTTCCTCAAAATTAATGTCCTTTTGGGATGGAAATCGATGGCAAATAATCCAAAGGATACAAGTAATAATTGTGGAAGAAGTTATGGTTGGAATAATTTTTAAAAAGAAGGGATATAACTGATATTTGAATATCTCAGAAGGGTACAGCTAATAAAAACCTATAATTATACATTGATTCGTAACTAGGAGCGTCATTTTTCGAATGTAATAAAGAAATACATGATCTTTTTTATATCTCAAATCCATGTATCAGTAAGCTTCCATGTCCCTTTATGTCGCGGTTAATCCCTAATGTTAAAAGTTCATGATCATCTTCGTTACATTTGAAAAATAAAGTCTCTAACTAGAGTTCGACACACAATTGAGATTATTTTTTTGTAATATGCCCTTCTTCTCATCTATGTGATGGATGGTGAGAACACAATGCTACTAATATAAAGATCAGGATCGTAGGCAAGACAATCGAAACGTCTACCTTTTCTGTAACATGGTAGATTCCGATCCTCAATGATCTAATAGTTTTTTACCCAAAAAAACATGAAGCTAAGGTAATTACAGAGAATACTGAAAATCCCAACTTTGGAATAAGTTTATATAATACTTCCCATACAAATAGATCATAATGATAAGTGGATGCAATTACCCAAACAGAAAAGAAATTGTTTATACGAGACCCCTGATTACAGTCTCGTAAAAACAATGTAATTTGTTTAAAATTAATTGAAGATGTTAACATGTGATGTGGGGGAGATAAAAGGAAAATGATAGAAAAGTAAATAATAATACTGTCATGGAGAAAGACATAGAGAAAGAGATGATTCCATTGTGATGGTGGACATTAAATGGGGAAGGACCAAGGTTTTAAATACAGAATTGAGCTGATTGATTAGGCCAAGAATGGAAAGGAAAATGGTATAATTACTCGATTTGTATTCAGAAACTAAAAATCAGTCGAAATTCGGTTGGATTTCTTAAACCCCATTGGAACTAATTGAATCAAACCGTCGGTTCAATCGTCCATTTTTTTATAAAAAATAATTCCTAATAATTTATTAAAGTGCAAACTTATTCATAAGCCAGTCTCGTTCTAGCCCATAGTACAATACTCCTTTATCTCTTCTCCATCCACATGTGTCAATGGCTCACTATTGCCTCTCTTTGCAATACGAGCATTGCCTCTCTCTTCCGATTTTGTGTGAGGTTGTTTGCTTCAAATAACAATAAACGAAGAAGATATTATCATACTCATACTATGAGAAGGAGTAAATTAACAACACTTGTCATGAATTAGAGTTTAAATAGTTTTAAAATTATTGATTTTATACATTACATATATGTATTTATATGAATTTTACGTTATGACCTTTTTGAGTTTTCTAATAACAATTTTTATACCCCTAACTTTTTAGCAATTTCATTTATACTCCTATATTCTTAAAAAAGCAACACAATATTATCCTTACGTTAGTATAATCTAGGAGCACAAGTGTACTAATTACAGACCAATACTATATTTTTTTGTAAAATGTAGGTGCACACATGTAATTGTAAAAAATAGAGGTATGAGTTTTATTTGAAAAACTTGAAAGGACGTCATTGTACAAACCTTTTAAAGATATGATGTAGTATTTTTCACATTTATTTGTATGATATACTGGTCTAACTCGGTTCTATCAGATTGAACCATACGGACCAAACTCACAATAGATCGGGCCGTTCTTTTCCAAGTTTAATGAATTGTTGGAACAATCAGTTCGAATGATCGGTCTTATTGATCAGATCATAAAACCAAAAACTAATCTATTGATCCGACCCAATACAAGAGTTTCTATACAATTTAGTTTTGTGTGAATTTATGGGATTCATTGAACTTAGTATCCGGGTAGTCTATTTGGATTATACTTAGATTTTCCATCTATGTTTCAGGATTACTAATGGATTTGGTCCTCTTGCATTGGGTCGGGTCAAGATGGTCTACTTAGCTACGTACAAAAGCCCACTTCATCTTCAAGCTCTGAAGCCCAAGCCCAACTAATCCAATTTACTAGCTGGTCGGGCTCGACCAACTTATTATTTGGACAGGTTTCACATTGGAAGCACAAGTCCACGCTCCAAGTATACGAACTATTCTGCTGTTGGGTCCAACTCATACATTTACCTCCACATTCTTATGTCTCCTGCACAATAATATATCAAGTAAATCAGAAATGATGTGTATGAGTACCATCAATTTTGAAGGTAAAAATTTAAAAAAAAATCCATGGTCTTCAATCAAGCAATCTTTGTAGTATTATATATTATTCATACACATACATGTATATAGAAAAATGGAGCTACCACATTTGGGATAGTTAAGCTAGTAACATCCATCCTTCTTTTTCTATGATATTTTCTAATGACACTCGAGGGAATTTAGATCACATAGTATCATTATATTCTCATTCAAAATTCAATTAAATTCGGAACTCTTGTCCATATACCAAAGCTATCGAAATTTAGTGGTCTTAGAATTGCTGAAATTCTTGCTTTCTATATGTATAGGTTAAAAATATTTGTTTTGTGATATTTAAAACACATATTACTCCTATTAATTTAACTTAATTCCACCATATCTCATTAAAAAATTCAATAAAAATTTAAAAATAAGGGTGAAAGTAACTAACTTAGCTATCCTACATGGGATAGCCATATTTACCAAATACAGGGAAAAGGTGTATGCTCCCACCTTTTTTCCATTACTGTTTTTTTAAATGAAACATAGTAAAATTTATATCACCATATATCATGGTGTCCACTCAAAATTCAACTTAATTCGAGATTTCTATCTCCTCCACAAAACTGTCAAATTTTAACGGTCTCAAAATTGTTGAAATCGACTCTCTCCAGATGAACAAGTTAGGAATATATGTTTTACATGAAATTTGAAACAAATATTCTATATATTATTTTAAGTAAATCCCTCTAGGATTTCATTTTTAAAAAAATAAAAAAAAGTTGTGGAAAAAAGGTCAGAGCATACTCTTATATGCTCCCAGGGAGCACATTCATTTAACCCATATATATATATAGTCTTCACGGTTTTTATCTTTATTTCGGTACTAACAACCTAAGCAGCATTCTTCTTCGTTAAGTCAAAATGACATCTAGCAATAGATTCTTGAGGAGCTTCGTTCCTACAAGAGCGAGATATAGGATATGTGTGTTTACATCAACCGCTTATCTAGTTGGCACATAATCTACATCCATTCCCTCACAGGTTCAAGCCAACCCCAATATGAGCATACACCTTCACCTAGATTAGAGCATGATCAAGAACATACACATTTACCTTCACCTAGCTTGAACAAGATACAACATCAGCATGGTAAAGTATACTACTCAAATTCATCTAAATTTGAGCATGAAATTCTTTCGTTTGATAATGTAAATCATATGTCACTTGGTAGCTGAAGGGCCGTAGTCGTGTCCGATCGAGCAAAGGGCATGGAGGATGTTGTCTTTGAAGCTCTATCTGAGGATACCTTAGGGAATGAGGAGGACAGGCATCGTAAGACACATCATCCTCTTCATCAGCACATGAGGAGGATGTACCAACAACGGACATTCCCCAACCTGTAATAGAAAAACATAATTCCAGTTCCAAGTTATATGTAAAAGATTCATGTTTGAAGAACACAATTTCGTTGAATAAAAACAGGTAGATTTTAGTATATGATTCTGATTCTTCATATTCTTCTAATGTTTCAATCCTTTTCCCTTGTGCTTTAACGTAGAAAAGTGCATCGTTAAAAAGATTCAAAAGATGATCCTGAAATGACATGATTTTGTAATGAATACATCAAGGTTAAGGTGTTATTTGGTATATACGGGACTGGTAATACTGCATTTTAGAAGTACCTTAAAGTGTGATGCACACCTACTAGGGTAAGCGGGAAGAAACCAAGCAACCAAGTGAAGACATATGTTGTAGCAGTATCCATGACTTATTATATCAAGAACAAGCGGCAACCGATAATGAAAAGAGATATGGGTCTACATTATGTGGTGAGTCATCTTTATGACATCGTGTTTGCACAAACTTTTGTTGTAATGGTTCTTCATTTAATGTATTACCTTTAGCCTTGTATGAGAGACTAGAGCTAGGACCATTATACAAATCAAAAAACATTACTCCAATTCATAGACAAGTCAACTAAGAGGGCTAAGGGTGAAGAAATAACATTGTTATCTTGATTGTGGGACAAGAATACATCGTGGACTTCACTGCCCTTGATATGAAAATCCCTAATTACAAGAGAGAATGTCATATCATTCTACAATGGCTTTTCCTTAGGATCGTCGATGCTTCTTTTGATTATCAAACTGGAATGACGAAGTTCCATTCTCCAAGCAGTGAAGTGGAACTAGAGATGAAGCAGACAAAGTAGCAACAACCAAACTCCGAAAACTAACATAGATTTCTCATCTTTTAAGGCAGAATGTAGAGTGATAGGCACAATTGGGTCATTGATGAACGCGAAATTTGCCTCTTTAAAAATTGATAATTGTAGTATAGGAGGCGAATTTCGATCGATCAAAACACCATAATCTTTGAATGTTGTGGAAAATTTTTACTTCGCAAGTTTACCAAGGTCGAAAACGGGGAACGGTGATTCCTAGTTGCGTGGTCTTAAATCAAATTAAATAATTAATTAATGTTGATTAATTTATGCATTAAGAAAATATACAATGCAATGATGGAGATGTGATGCAAAGAAAATACACAGAGACGATTATGCTCAGGACATGTGAAGTATAAGATTCAAACCTCAATGAAATTTATCAATTAATTCTCGAAAGACTATCACAGATCAAAAGGGATTATTAACGCCCAGAAAATTTATCAACTCCAAGTTATAGGAAAATAGATTTATTCGATGAATAATCCTATCAAAAAATCCATGTAATATGCTCCTCAAAATTAATCATCGATCAGACAAATAGAGAGTTAAATAATTGATCCTCAATTTAACCCCTGTAAAGATTAAATTATTGGAAATAATCAGCAATGATCACAAGGGGTTACTCAAATTGAAATCCTCAACCGAATTCCTGCAAAAGACTTATCAATAATTTCTCAAGCACCAACATGTCAAAATTTAGCCTGCAAAAGTCAATGATGATCCTCAAATAATAATTCTCAATAAATGACCTCGGATCTATTGATGAAAGAGATTTTCTATCGGTCTAAAGTAATCCGCACAAGGCGGAATCACAATGTCGCTGAGGCGACCGACAAAAGACCTCGGTCAATCAACAATTAACCCACAATAAAATATATGCAAATAATATAAAAAATGTGGAGTAAAATTTTTTATAACTCTACATTCAAATGTGTATAGGTGTAAGCACAAGTAGAGGTCGAACACTGGGAGACGAATGGTTGTGTGGTGGAATTGATTGTGCAATTATTCAATTCTTGGTTCATATCCAATTCTTATTGTTTTTATGGGTTTTTAATTATATATATATATTTATTTATTTATTTTTATTTTTGTTTTTATGATTTTTATTTTGTTTTTATATTTTATATTTTTGTATATTTTCTGTTTATATTTTGAATTATATAATATAGATATATAGATATAGATATAGAGATATGTATAAGAGAAGAGAGAGAAATGTAGTATATAGATATATATATACATACTCAAAATATATTAAGTATAATATTTTTAGGTTTTTTTATTATTTTTCTAATTTTTATATTATTTTTCTGGAATTCTGCTCATTTTTATGTATTTATAATTTCAAAAATGTCCCTAATATGGGACTAATTAAATAGGCCGAAATTAGTTTGGGTTTTATGTTATATAATAAGTGTCAAAATTACCCAAAATTACTTTTAATACATTGATAGTAATATATAGATATTTATAAAATAGGAAAACATATTTTTGGTATTTTTGAATGGTTTTTATATTTTTTAGGATTTTGG
Source organism: Ottelia alismoides (assembly GCA_037367405.1). NCBI lineage: Eukaryota > Viridiplantae > Streptophyta > Magnoliopsida > Alismatales > Hydrocharitaceae > Ottelia > Ottelia alismoides. Next base: position 25,683 of record JAZKJV010011269.1, read on the forward strand.
GGCTTCTTGAAATTTTTATATTTTCTTTTTCTATTTTTAGGGTTTTTTTCATTTTGTGGACTCAATATATATATATATAAATGTACCATATATATTTTTTTGGAATTTTTCAAAATGTTTTTCTATTTTTTTTGGTATTTTATATGTTAAACAATGATTATTTAGGCTCCATTTGATTTTTAAAAATTAGGTAAAATGCAAAAAAAGCAAATTAAAATGTGGGCGTGAAAGTACACTACATGAAGCATCTATCCTAATTTTTGTGAATTTTTAGGAGCTGCGTAGGTATTTTTAATAAATAGATAAAAGACATCCAAATTAAACAGCCTGACAGGGGCATTTTTGCAAATAAAATAAGTACAGGGGGCTCTGTGCAAAAATATCTACATAAATAAATATTTATTTTAATTTTTGGAACTATTTTACAATTACAAAAAGGCACCAGGGCTACTGTGCAAAAATCACGCGCCTCACGTGGGACTGCATGTGAGGCGCGGAAGGACCTTTTGGTAAATACATGAAAACGGCAGGGTCCTTCAGAAAAATTTACAATTTATTTACAACGTTATAATTTATTTACAATATCAAAATTTAATTACAAAAGGTGCGGGGGTTGGTTTTGCAATTTACCCCTCATTAGGCGCGTGATCCGACGGCTGCGCGTTCTTCACATGACACGCGTCGCCTCCACGTGAGTCGATGATGCTTCGACGATGGGCGGTGGAGATTAGATCAGCGAGGCTGATCTGACGGTCGGTGCAGAGCTCCATCCAACGGTTGGCGTCTGATCTGGGCTGGGACCTCGATCGGACGGTGAAGGCGAAGGCACGAAGAACAGGGAAGAACTTCCTCTTCCCCGACCTTCGATCCGGTGCTGCAGTCACGTCCGACGCTTCCTCGAGATGCTGAAGGTCCAAAAAGCGTCCTGGGGCCTTGCTCTGTCGACTGGAACGCTCAGGAGAGCCGGAGGCTCACCGGAGTGGTCCAGCGAGGTCGATGAAGGTTGGGGCTGCCAGGTACCTGTAGAAAATCAAAATCGACCCCAACATGGGTCCTTTGGCCACCCAGCACCTGCAAGGTTACTCGCGCAAGAAAAACGAGGGTCTGGGGCACTTATTGGTGGTGGAATGAAGGATGGTGGAGCGGGGCGGTGATCTCCGGCGAAGGGCGGAGGAAGGAGATCTGATCTCCAGATCCGAGGAGTTTCTGGGTGTGTGAGGATGCATGGGGCGAAGAGAAGTGAAGGGGTATGAAAATGGAGGTGAGAGTGTGGTCGGAAAATGTCCGGGTAGCGTGGATGGGTTCCGCCGTACGGATGACCAAATTTACGCTACACCTATGGTCCTAAGACTAATTAAACGACAGAAATGAAATGCTAACATTAAAAACTACTAGAAAGAATTAAAAGGTGCAGCTCTTATACCTGGGGGCCTCCAGGGTGCAGGATGGACGCCGGAGCTCCGCCGCGACAAAACGTTCCTCCTCCTTGGGCCGAACCGAGGTGCTGGGAAGCGCCTCCTGTCACGAGGGCTCCTCCAGCAACTGATTCGAGCTTATTGGGGGAAGTGAAATGGGCCAAATTCGACCAAGGAGAAAGAAGCACTTATTTATAGACATCCCTGGAGACCTTTATTGACTGGCTAATATCTAGGAATCGGTGGTATGTACAAGAGATCCAAGAGGACGGCGCGTATGTACATTGATCAGGGAAGATCTTTCACGAAGGATTCGAGGGCGATGGATGGAAGAGACGCCCAAGAAAAAGGGATGAAAGTTTGGGAAATGATGGTTCTGGCGCGCCTAGTCCCAGATGGGACAGTTGACCAGGGGTCAACTCAGGCCGCGCCCTGGTTGTCCACCTAGGACACTACTGGACAAAACAGGGAATATTATTCGAAAATGATTTATTTCATAGCATAAATAATTTTATTAGAATTTTCTTATAAAATAAAAATGTTTATTAATTATTTTAATATTTATTTATGATTTTTATTTATTTTTTTGGTGTATTTTATTATGGTTTTATTTTAATAATGTATTTATGCATGTATTTACATGTATTTTGTACATTTTATTTTTATTTTGTTTATTTTATTTTATTATTTTATTTTCTTATTTTATAAATTTATAATTTATTTTTGTGAGTATAAATATATTTTTATTCAATTTTTACGAGTTTATTGACATTTTTAAACAAATAGGTATAAGTATATGTCGGTATACTTAGAGGTATTTTACCAATATTTTATATACACTTTTATTTATTTAATGTATTTTCTTGATTTTTATTTTGGATTTGTATTTTTATTAAATTATATGTAATATTTATATTATTATAAAAATATAGATGAATAAAGAATAAAAGAATAAAGTCCCTTTTTATTTAGATACATATAGATAATATAGGTTTTTTTGTCTATGTATTTCATAGACTTATTTTATTTTACAAATTCTTTTTGGTTTTATTCTAATTTCAATATGTACATGTATTGTATACATTATTTACAACATTCTAAAAATATAAATTTATAGAAATAATAAATAATGAATAGAATGAATATTTTAATCAATACTATATACAATGAGGGTCAAAAACCTAACTTTCACAGATGAATTCCAAAAATTATGAAACCAATTTTATTAAATAGTTCTTGGAAAGCTATATTCAACTAAAGTGATTTTGGGTGATTTTGAGTTTTTCATTTGCAAGATATGGGTTTGTGAAGTTGAGATTTTGGCTTCTTATTCTGAGTATAGAATGTACAATGTGTATCATTTTTGTACAAACTCAATTTTGTAATTTTATTCACATTATTATCTACAACTTTCATGTACAAAAGATTTTAATTTGATGAATAAATAATTCTATACAAAATAGGTGTCAAAAATGCAACAATGAATGAATAAATAAATGAGGTATATATTGTATTATTTGCCCTTACCTCCCCCTACTTTATTCCTTATCGACCAATTCCATTCTAGACTTGGTCTCGGGGTTAGAGTCATAAAATATTTGCAATATTTTATTCCTTTTTCTTTTCTTCCCTTTATTCTATCATATTGGCATCAAAAACCTTATTTTATGTATAATAAATATAATAAATAATAGACGCTATTATGTAGAAATTGATGCTATTTACATGCATTTGCTAGGGTTTTTAAGGCCAAAATGATAGAATAAAGAATGATGAATCGGGATTCATCATCCCCCTATACTTGCCTTTGCTAGTCCCTAGCAAATACTTATGCAATAAGTACAAAAAGATAAAGAATACGAAGAAAAGAATTAAGAATAAATTGAATTGATCATGATTATTAAACTTATCGGTACAAAATCAAAGTTTGGAGCTTAGGTTAGACCTTGGTGTTAAAATGTTGGTGGAACCTAGTTGGGAACCAAATTTAAAATACAACAGCCTTCGATAGTCACAGAACTCGATTCGAATTACCTCAATAGCCAGGTCAGAACTAGCCTATATCATACGCAAACCCTTATGACTATGAAGCTGACTTGTACAGTGTAAGTGATAGTGGCTCTCCCCAACTGAAATGACAAAGGAACTGACTTCTCCAGAATGACAACCCAATGATTCCCCAATCGAGCCCTCTATCGTCGAGGAGCAGGGTATTCCCTTCTAAGTTCAAGTAACATCCAACTCAAGAGGAGGAGGAGGAGAAGAGAATGGATGGTAGCCAGTGTAGCTACCTATCCTGGGATGCAAGACCAGTGTAGTCAAGTCATCTAGCTGCAGGCTCACATGGTATAACTTTGATGCTCAAGCTTGCTTATTTTCTATACAACATATATACATACTCCGACAGGCACTTTTTTTTATTTACAAGCCTGTCCACTTTTTTGGAGTTTTTTCAACATACTATTTACAGCAGCATTTACATAAGGACTTTTTCCTCTTGAGCCAGAAGACTATCCCTCTTTTGAAGCTTTATTGCAACCCACACTCTCCTGTCATTCGACTTCATTGAAACTGGACCAGGTTGGGGTGCACTTCCCTCCCTAGACGAGGACGAATGTTTCCACTCGTGTGCGTCTCAGACTGGGAAATCCAATCCCCTCACCACTCCAACTGAGTTGAGCCAAGTGAGAGGTGCAAGTGTCCAAGTTAGGTCACGACCGATAAGAGTCATGCGTGTGTTTCGAAAAGTTCTAGTTAGTCCACTGAGGTGACTTAAACCCAGCCGTGATTTCTCAAAGAATTAAGTCTGAATAGACCTGAAGTACCTTGAACCTAGTTCCCATAAGGTTCCAGTGCAGTTAGGTGCGGTAAGGTCCAACCAAGCTCCAATCTTCGACTTTATTGGACTATTTCAATCATCAAGCTCAATCAAAGAATATGCATGCTATGCAAATGCTATTTACAAATATGCAAAGAATCATGGAATTTTTCAAAGAATTTTGAAAACAAAGAGGAGAGTTTTTACACAAAGAATTTTTGCAAATAATATTGGCACTCAAAGTATAAAATATGTACAACTATTTACACGGGCGTGCCGCTTCATTTTACAAGACTTAAAGAATTTACAAGTTTTAACAAAGTGAATTATTTAGGTATATAAAGAATTTTATGTATTTTATTTATGATTTATTTTATTTCATTTTATTTATTATGGTGCTTTTATTCCTCAAATTTATTTGAAAAATTATTTTGAAAACTATAGTACAAAATAATTTTTGCAAATATTTGCAAACATTTGAAAGCCATTTTGCAAAGATTTTGCAAACACTATATACATTTTTCAAAATATTTTTACAATCATTTTCAAAATCATTTGCAAATAGGTTTTCAAATCTTTATTTCACACAAATAAAAGAATTTTTGCAATCAAAATATTTTTACAAAGGTTGAAAATATTTCACAAAAAATTTTCCCAAACAGTTCACACCATTTTTCAAATCATATTGCAAAAAATATTTTTAACCTAATTTATTAATCAGTAGATACAAAAAGAATTCGAGGAATAAGAAGCATTATTAATTAATTTTCAATGAATTATATCATATTTATTAATAATTATATGAAAGTACGAGTTATGGCTAAAGTATATACAGAGTATATACGACCCCCATACTTAGCATGAGCTATGTCCTCATAGATCAGAAAAGAGAAAGAGAAGACATAACCCGTGCTGGGTATAGAAAAGCCTAAAGAATAAAGAATAAAGAATGAAGGAATTGAACAAGTGAATGAATCAACGAGAAGTCGACCGTCCCCCTATACTTAGGATCAAATAATCCTAAGTATAGCAGACTGTACACAAGCAGGGAGGGTCAAGGGTGGGAATAAACAGATGAAAGAATTAACAATCAGGGGTGCACCCCCCCCCCCCAATACTTAGGACAGAGTACGTCCTAAGTACAGAAAGCTGTCTACAAGGGGCGACACCTTTTATTTAGATACAGAAGATAGAAAAGAAGAAAAGAAGAAAAGACATATATATACAGATAGATGAGAAGATCGTGGAGAATATACGCATCACACCCCCTATACTTAGGGTGAGATATCCCTAAGTATAGGCAACAACAGGAGTGACGAAACTGAACAACGAAAGAACAACGCGGTGTGTACCTCCTATACTTAGGACAAAGTACGTCCTGAGTGTAGACACAAAGATATGGTGATAGATCTGAGGCACACAAAACATACGGGAGAAAAAAGAACAGAATATACAACACATATATACAAGTGGTGAAGAACTGGTGAAGTACAGAACGGTATCTGACAATTGAATACCGTACTCGCATCATTGTCTCCCTGCGAGAACGAGGATGCAATCAGAAGGTGAAAAGACACCCGGATATGCAGTCAGGTGGGTGTCGGCTACCGGGGACAAATAGATCAGAAAGTAAAGATATCGGATGCGGTAGCATGAAGCAGTCAATCGGCTCATAGGGTCAGCATGAGGGAACAAAGCCGATACAGTAAGACCGGGAGGAAGAAGGAACAGTACAGAGTCCTCCGGTCAATCAGAGTCTCAATAAGATATGGAAAGGTAAGGAACAAGAGACATTGTGGCATTCGGTGGTCATGAAGTCGGACGATCATAGGAGACACACTGAATACCATAAGACATGGCTCAACCTTGCGAGGGTCATCAAGGTGAGCAGGCGCAAAGGAGCCAGAAATCAGACCATAAGACTTGGTCCCGTGATCCGCAGATCGGATACACAATCAGAGAGGGGACCAAGTACACAGCTCAAACGACTCGGCTTCGTGTTCCACAGACATGAGACACCAGAAATGAAACCGAGTACCTAGAAAATGATGTACCCTCCCGCAGATAACCCTCAGGGAGTGGTACATGCTAATCATCGAATATTCAGAAAGAGACTCAATCTTGCAAGGGTCGTCAAGGTGAGCTGACGCAAAGGCGTCAGTGATCCATCAGCCGGATCATCAGTATTGGTCTCGGTAGGCAACATAACGGCTACCAGCAGAAGAGACCGGAGAGTCTAAAGAATGTGGCAGCGTCCCGCAGACAACCCTCGGGGAATGTGCTGCCAGCTAGGCATGGAAAGATCAGATATCAGGAGCTCAACCTTGCGAGGACCGTCAAGGAGAGCGGACTCAAAGAAGTCTAAACAGATGGGTCATGTGATCTATAGATCGGATATGCAACTCAGGATGGGACCAAAATCATATATATCAAACGACTTGGTTCCGTGCTCTGCAGATCGGAGACACAGTCAGCAGGGGAATCGAGCATAAAGAGAGTGTCGCATTTTCCACCAGATAGTCCTCGGGGAGTAATGCAAACTAAGCAGTGAAGTCTCAGACCGTGTCTCTACCTTGCGAGGGTCGTCAAGGTGAGCAGGCTCAAAGGAGCCGGATCCATCAGACGGACCCACATAGTAGCCTCAGTAGTCGACACGTCGGCTACCAACAGAGGAGACCAATCAGAACGGAAATGTGTCTTAGTCTCCCATAGATAACCCTCGGGGAGCGACGAACTAGTCAAGGAATAATCAGAAAAGAGCTCGTCCTTGCGAGGACCGTCAAGGAAAGCAGACTCAAAGGAGTCTGAGCAAGTCGGTCCCATGCCCCAACAGATCGGGCGCATAATCAGAAAGGGAGACCAACTGCCCATATCAGACGAATCAGCTTCGTGCGCCCAACAAGGTGGCGACACCAGAGGTGAGTGAAGCCGATCGTAGAGACAGTGTCACATCCTTCCACAGATCGTCCTCGGGAAGTGATGTGAGCTAGATCAATGAAAGTCGCGGGACTGCTGGCATAAAATCTCAGGTCCTCGAAATAATGTGAATCCATCAATCAACAAGAGGGCATAAGATCAAGAGGAGGGAGCAAATAATCAGATCAATCACAAAACATCCCTCGAGTTAGTCAAATCGGTCTGAGATGGCATGAAAGATAATAATGAATCCCCAAAGTGCCATCGGTGGATAGTAGAACCAGGAGATCAAGGGTGGGTCAATCTATAACTTGAGACATCATGGGGGCTCGGGGCACTGTCATCATGAAGCATATACCAAGATAGTCCATCCAAAATCCAAATCAAGACGGGCCGAAACCTCAAAATAGATAGATCAGTAGAAATAACTGAAGCACATCACATCCTCAATCCGGTGTGCGAGACCGAAAATTCCTCAATAATGCACCACACCTATGATCATGCATCAACAAAAATCCACAATACGCTCGTATGCACGTATCCAAAGTCAAATCCACCAAATCAATCTCAGCATCCTCAACATCATTGGCCCGTCTTACTCAAATAATCTGTATACATAATCCTCGATGCGAGCCTCATTAATATGCACAGCATTCCTAGGTAAAAGGGAGAGGTGATACGGGGTACACGAAGAAGATGGATAACAAGGGTACACAATGGGGTGGAGAAACCGATTGAGCGTGCGTGCCAATATCACGGGTGAAAGAAGAGTGATACAGAGGGGACGAGGAGGGCGGGTGAGAAGATCGAGACATAGATAAAATTTGGTGTTCCACACAGGGCGGGAACACCGTCAAAATGGTGATCCGAAGAGCAGGCTCTCCTCGAATCGGAGAAGATGGGGATGATACAGTGGATACGAAGAAGATGGTGAAGAAGATGTCGGGAACGAATGGACCTGGCAAAGAAATGATTGAGCTCAAGCGCCAATATCATGACTTAATGCAAATGAAGAGGTATATGTATATATAAGAGAGGTAGAGAGACTCGAAGATGAAAAATGCAAGACTCACACGGACGAGACCTACTACTCTAATAATGAAAGAAAAGCACAATGGACTCCAAGTCATAATCAAGACACAAGGCAAACCCCCAATTCACCTACTCAACACAGTAAAGACCGTCAGGTGATGGTCATTTATCTTTTCAGTTTTAGAGTGAGGTGAGAATCACAAAGTTGTACAAACACTTAGGAGTCTTGATGGGAGTTGGGCTCTACTCCTTAGTGTGTACGTGAGCAATTTAAAACGCATACAATGAGGGGGTTGCTCTCCCCAAGATAAGGAATCCATTACGTTTTATTTTTAGATCCAATAGAGTTAGCAGTCCCGATTTTATTTAAGTTATCACTTTTTTTGGGTATTTTCAATACACGTGCCTATTGAGGTTTCAATTTCCATTAAGTATCCTAGATTGGCAAAAACAGAGGGAGAAGGTCGTAAAAGCCATGCAAGTCGGAAATCGATGATGCATGCTAAGTAAGAAGACTTACAGCGCTTGCCAGCTCTCTCCATGCGGGATGCAGAACAGAATTTGAAACCTATGCTATATGTGAATGCAAGCCGAAGAAATTGGCCTAGGATAGTAACTGCTATTATCGTGAAGCACCACAAGTCGGTCACTTATCCTTAACCTAAGAATCCGGTCTTGGCTCACCCCTCCTCTTCTCGACACACTCGAGTTCAGGAGTAGCGCTTGATGGGGCTCGCTCACGGTACAAGGGTTAAGAGATAAATGAACCGACTGTTTAGATTTGACTAGATCCAAAACGCACTATAGGTACATGCAAATATATTAGGGTGTTTGGACCTTAATCTATCGGCAAGCAATTCCTAAGCTAGGGCTCATTCACACAAAATAATAAAAATAAAAATAAAAAGAAAAAGCGTCAAAACCGTCGAGGCCCCCAAGGAAATAATCCCTCGGGCAATGGACCTCAGGAGTCAGAGTGTCTGAGAGTCCTGTATTATTACACGTCAAGTGTCGCTCTCTCACATAAATACACATGATAAAATAAAATGCAACAATGAGACTACCATCCAAAATTCCCCTCCATATGTCTTTGATGCTCTCTCCTGTTGGCTGGTGTAGAGGAGCCAACTCCGCCTCACTCGGGTGCATAGGACTTCCTAGGAATTCCTCCTTCGCTTGGCGGTCCCTCGCATTAAATACAAATAAAGGAGATGGGTCAGGACAGTCAATCAATAATCTCAATAATAATCAAATAAAGAAATGAACATTGGACATGAGCAAATAATTAAATAAATAAATGATCAACCATACAAAATCCGTTGCCTCCCCGGCAACGGCGCCATTTGATGAAAGAGGTTTTCTATCGGTCTAAAGTAATCCGCACAAGGCGGAATCACATTGTCGCTGAGGCGACCGACAAAAGACCTCGATCAATCAACAATTAACCCACAATAAAATATATGCAAATAATATCAAAAATGTGAAGTTAAAATTTATTATAACTCTACATGCAAATGTGTATAGATGTAAGCACAAGTAGAGGTCGAATACTGGGAGGTGAATGGTTGTGTGGTGAAATTGATTGTGCAATTATTCAATTCTTGGTCCATGTCCAATTCTTATTGTTTTGTGGGTTTTTAATTATATACATTTTTTATTTTTATTTTTGTTTTTATGATTTTTATTTTTTTATATTTTAGATGTTTTTATATTTTCTTTTTATATTTTGAATTATATAATATAGACATATAGATATAGATATAGAGATATGTATAAGAGAAGAGAGAGAAATGTAGTATATATATATACATACTCAAAATATATTAAGTATAATATTTTTCGGTTTTTTTGATATTTTTCTAATTTTTATGTTATTTTTCTGGAATTTTGCTAATTTTTATGTATTTTTAATTCCAAAAATGTCCCTAATATGGGACTAATTAAATAGGCCGAAATTAGTTTGGGTTTTATGTTATAAAATAAGTGTCAAAATTACCCAAAATTACTTTTAATACATTGATAGTAATATATAGATATTTATAAAATAGGAAAACATATTTTTGGTATTTTTGAAGGGTTTTTATATTTTTTTAGGATTTTGGAGCTTCTTGAAATTTTTATATTTTCTTTTTCTATTTTTAGAGTTTTTTTCATTTTCTGGACTCAATATATATATATAAATGTACCATATATATTTTTTTGGAATTTTTCAAAATGTTTTTCTATTTTTTTGGTATTTTATATGTTAAACAACGATTATTTAGGCTCCATTTGAATTTTAAAAATTAGGTAAAATGCAAAAAATGCAAATAAAAATGTGGACATGAAAGTACACTACATGAAGCATCTCACCTAATTTTTGTGAATCTTTAGGAGCTGCGTAGGTATTTTTAATAAATAGATAGAAGACATCCAAATTAAACAGCCTGGCAGGGGCATTTTTACAAATAAAATAAGTACAGGGGACTTTGTGCAGAAATACCTACATAAATAAATATTTATTTTAATTGTTGGAACTATTTTACAATTACAAAAAGGCGCCAGGGCTACTGTGCAAAAATCATGCGCCTCACGTGGGACTGCACATGACGCGCGGAAGGACCTTTTGGTAAATACATGAAAACGGTAGGGTCCTTTAAAAAAAATTACAATTTATTTACAACGTTATAATTTATTTACAGTATCAAAATTTAATTACAAAAGGTGCGGGGTTGGTTTTGCAATTTACCCCTCATTAGGCGCGCGATCCGACGGCTGGGTGTTCTTCACTTGACACGCGTCGCCTCCACGTGAGTCGATGACGCTTCGACGATGGGCTGTGGAGATTAGATCAGCGAGGCTGATCTGACGGTCGGTGCAGAGCTCCATCCAACGACTGGCGTCTGATCTGGGCTGGGACCTCGATCGGACGGTGAAGGCGAAGGCACGAAGAATAGGGAAGAACTCCCTCTTCACCGACCTTTGATCCGGTGCTGCAGTCACGTCCGACGCTCCCTCGGGATGCTGAAGGTCCAAAAAGCGTCCTGGGGCCTTGCTCCGTCGACTGGAGCGCTCAGGAGAGCCGGAGGCTCACCGGAGTGGTACAGCGAGGTCGATGAAGGTTGGGGCTCTCAGGTACCCGTAGAAAATCAAAATCGACCCAACAGGGGTCCTTTGGCCACCCAGCACCTGCAAGGTTACTCGCGCAAGAAAAACGAGGGTCTGGGGCACTTATTGGTGGTGGAATGAAGGATGGTGGAGCGGGGCGGTGATCTCCGGCGAAGGAAGGAGGAAGGAGATCTGATCTCCAGATCCGAGGAGGTTCTGGGTGTGTGAGGATGCCTGGGGCGAAGAGAAGTGAAGGGGTATGAAAATGGAGGTGAGAGTGTGGTCGGAGAATGTCGGGGTAACGTGGATGGGTTCGCCGGAGCGGAGCTCCAGCGAACTACGGATGACCAAATTTACGCTACACCTAAGGTCCTAAGACTAATTAAACGACAGAAATGAAATGCTAACATTAAAAACTACTAGAAAGAATTAAAAGGCGCAGCTCTTATACCTGGGAGCCTTCAGGGAGCAGGACGGACGTCGGAGCTCCGCCGCGACAAAACGTTCCTCCTCCTTGGGCCGAACCGAGGTGCTGGGAAGCGCCTCCTGTCACGAGGGCTCCTCCAGCAACTGATTCGAGCTTATTGGGGGAAGTGAAATTGGCCAAATTCGACCAAGGAGGAAGAAGCACTTATTTATAGACATCCCTGGAGACCTTTATTGACTGGCTAATATCTAGGAATCGGTGGTATGTACAAGAGATCCAAGAGGACGGCGCGTATGTACATTGATCTGGGAAGATCTTTCACGAAGGATTTGAGGGCGATGGATGGAAGAGACGCCCAAGAAAATGGGATGAAAGTTGGGGAAATGACGGTTCTGGTGCGCCTGGTCCCAGATGGGACAGTTGACCAGGGGTCAACTCAGGCCGCGCCCAGGTCGGTCCACCTAGGACACTACAGGACAAAATAGGGAATATTATTCGAAAATGATTTATTTCACAACATAAATAATTTTATTAGAATTTTCTTATAAAATAAAAAATGTTTACTAATTAATTTAGTATTTATTTATGATTTTTATTTATTTTTTGGTGTATTTTATTATCGTTTTATTTTAATAATGTATTTATGCATGTATTTACATGTATTTTGTACATTTTATTTTTATTTTGTTTATTTTATTTTATTATTTTTTTTTATTATTTTATACATTTATAATTTATTTTTATGAGTATAAATATATTTGTATTCAATTTTTACGAGTTTAATGACATTTTTAAAAAAATAGGTATAAGTATATGTAGGTATACTTAGAGTTATTTTACCAATATTTTATATACACTTTTATTTATTTAATGTATTTTCTTGATTTTTATTTTGGATTTGTATTTTTAATAAATTATATGTAATATTTACATTATTATAAAAATATAGATGAATAAATAATAAAAGAATAAAGTCCCTTTTTATTTAGATACATATAGATAACATAGGTATTTTTTGTCTACGTATTTCATAGACTTATTTTATTTTACAAATTTTGTCGTTTTATTCTAATTTCAATATGTACATGTATTGTATACATTATTTACAACATTCTAAAAATATAAATTTATAGAAATAATAAATAATGAATAGAATGAATATTTTAATCAGTACTATATACAATGAGGGTCAAAAACCTAACTTTCATAGATGAATTCCAAAAATTATGAAACCAATTTTATTAAATAGTTCTTGGAAAGCTATATACAATTAAAGGTGATTTTGGGTGATTTTGAGTTTTCATTTTCAAGATATGGGTCTGTGAAGTTGAGATTTTGGCTTCTTATTCTGAGTATAGAATGTACACTGTGTATCATTTTTGTACAAACTCAATTTTGTAATTTTATTCACATTATTATCTACAACTTTCATGTACAAAAGATTTTAATTTGATGAATAAATAATTCTATAAAAAAATAAGTGTCAAAAATACATCAATGAATGAATAAATAATGAGGTATTTATTGTATTATTTGCCCTTATCTCCCCCTATTTTATTCCTTGTCGACCAATTCCATTCTAGACTTGGTCTCGGGGTTAGAGTCATAAAATATTTACAATATTTTATTCCTTTTTATTTTCTTCCCTTTATTCTATCATATTGGCATCAAAAACCTTATTTTATGTATAATAAATATAATAAATAATGGATGCTATTATGTACAAATTGATGTTATTTACTTGCATTTGCTGGGGTTTTTAAGGCCAAAATGATAGAATAAAGAATGATGAATCGGGATTCATCATCTATTCACAAGCTATGCCCAATTGTAGAGCATGAAAATAGCTTCAAAATGACATATTGTATGCTTAAAACGGAGTTCGTATGAAAAAGATATGCTAAAATGAACTTCCAGGGACTAAAATATAAATAAAATAAAGTTTTTTTGCAAAGAGGTCCCTGGAGGAGGCTTATCTATAATTTAACAAAGTCGGAGGGGCCTGGATGTAATTTACCCATGGCGGGGGTATTTTTGCAATTTCTGAAACTAGCAGGAGCATCGGTACAATTTTCCCATGCACGCGTGCGAAGCAAGTGCGCCGGGAGGCTCGGGTGATGGAGTTGAGGCTCGGGGGTCCCGAGTCTAGGTGGCGGCTCGTGGGGGCTCGGATACCCCGAGGCCCTCGTGAGGCGAAGCGGAGGCTTGGGTGGGGGGGGCTCAAGCTCGGAGGGCCCGAGCCTCTAGGCGGCCTGGCGTTGCTTCGGGTGACCCGAGCCTCGAGGTTGGGGCCGAGGCTCGGGTGGAAACACGTGGAGTGGGCACGGCCGTTGGATCAAGGGTCTCAGTCCGATCCAACCGTAGCTGGAGGCTGAGCGCAAGGGTGGCACCCACAGCGGCGAGGGCAAGCGGCGGCGGAGGCGCGGCTCCCCCCGGTGACGACGAGGCTACGGCCGGTCGACACATGACCAGCGAGGCCTGGGAAAGCGGCGGCGGGGCTCGATCTCGACGAAGGACCGAGAGGCTTTGCCGCCTTGGTAGGCAGAGGCGGCGAGAGATCTGTAGGGCGAGGGCCAAGCTCTGGGGAGGAGTAACTCGGTCGGCTGTTGGCGTATGGAGGCGAGTCCGGTGTGGCTTGGAAGCTGAGGACCTGCAAGGAGTAGCAAAAACGAAGGCGGAGGTGCGGTGGAGCTGTCGAGTGGAGGTGATCGGAGAAGGTGGAGGGCCCAGCCTGTGCAAGGATGGGATGGTGCGTAGAGAGTGGGGCGCAGGGATGAGTTCTTGGAGAGGGAGGAGAACTAGGGAGGATATACCTGGGATGGTGCGATGTGCTTCGACGGTCACTCGACCGGAGCAGAGAGTAGCTTCGACGAAGAAGCTGCACAAGGCGCAGGCCTTGGATCACGCCACAAGGTGGGCTGCCGCTGTCACCGGCCATGCTGGAGGTAGGGCGGATGGCCTGAGAAGAAGGAGGTGTTGCGGCTATATAGGACGAGGGAGTAGGGGCGTTAGGGCGAGAGGAAGATGACCGGTCGAGGACGTGGGAGGTGAGTGTAGGTGGAGGAGGAACGGTTGAGGGAGGAAAGGGAAGGGGAGGGGGTGGTCACGTGCCGCGCACATGCGCGCGGGAGGGGGAGGCGGCACGTGCGTGGCACGTGCGATAGGAGAGAAGGGGGCGGCAGGTGGGGGTGCCACGTGACACGCCCTGGAACTGCCACGTGGCGCCCCTAAAATTTTCAACTTTACTTGGATAAGAAGTAGAAAGAGACCTCGGATCAAAAAAATTTTTTCACTAAAATTGTTCGTGTCGACGAGATCTACAACTTTCACGAAGGAACCAGGAGCAAAAGAGGTCACCTGTGTGAAGTGGTCTTTTTGGTGGTTCTCCATGTGTATATAAAACAGATTTTTGGGTTTTTGTAATTTTTTGGTGATTTTAGAGAGGATAAAAAATTTCAAAAAAAATACATAAAATACAAGAAAATTATTTACACATTAATCTATTTTTTTATTTTTAATAAATGAGAAATTAGGGAAATAAAATAGAAGCCAGATACACACAACTTTTGCACAGACTGACAGTGGACACTTGGACTCTATCAGTTTCTTTGATTTCAGTTTTAATCTGGATATGGATTTTCATGTCGTTTAATAAAACTTTCATTAAAGAACAATAATGAAGAAGAAATAAAATTAAAAGAGTTAATTATGTACATAAAAACTCAGGTCGAAAATAGCAAAAAGTTAAAATGCGCAAAAGAGGCCCAAAACCCAACTTTCACATATGAGCTCCGAATTTTACGAAATTGGTCTTGTTATGAAGATATCTGAAAATGGAGTACTTTAAAAGTGAGTAGACCAAAATCGCACATTGTATGTGAGAGATAGGCTCATTTTAGTCTGTCAGATGTGAAATTAGATTTTGGGATTATTTGACACTTATTTGGGTTAGTAATTTTTTTATATTTTTTATTTAATGAAGTTAGTAATATCTACACAATGGAGGTGGTTTTGGGTCAATTGGAGTTAGGATGAATTATTTACAAATATGAGAAGTTAGCGGCTTTTTGGACTAATTTACACTTGGGATTTTTAATGCAATTATGCATGATGAAATGCAGATATTATTTACACATGTATGAATGCTAATGATGCTTTGTTAATGATTAAATGCATGTGAATGATACACAAGTATTTTTAGTTTGTTGACCAATGTGTCCGTCAAGAGAGTTGGAGTCGCCTGCACTTCTTTTTCTGGGAGTACACCGGGGTGTGTCTCTTTTGAGTATTTAAGATACCTTCGACACCCAGACTTGTAGCATTTATGATGCAGAGCCCTTTTTTGATGTCAGCCTGACTCCTTGGTATTAGTGCTTGATCCAAGTGGACACTTTGAAAATGTTTTGGGAGCGCTCGTCATTGGTGGAAGCTCGTTTATAATTTGACTTGGATAATAGAGCTTTTCTTTGACATTTCATTACTTTTGTTGGCTAGCTCCACTGCTTTTACCAAAAGATGTCGCACAATGATCAACAATTTAAGTTTCATCACACCCTGGCACTTAGGTCAATATCAAAAAGATAGCATATGAACTTGTTCACATACTGGCTAGGATTTGCTGACACTCATGTTTCCTGAAGCCTTCATTAACTTTATCCCATCCTCGAGCATCATTAGACCGGATCTAGACTCAAATCTCTAGTCTTAGTTCCTCAAGTGATATCTCAACTCATCTCATCAATCATGCAGTTGTGGAAGTGAGTTGTGCTGATCATATTCTTTGAAGATAGAGATGAAGAGTGCAATATAGCGCTCATTCATTCAAACTAGGGAAGTGTGGATAATTAAGTTCAAAAACCCTAATGACTAAGGCTGGCTAACTCAGAATCTCAAAATCTCATAAATCAAGTGTCCTAAAAAATCCTCAAGTCTTGAGTGGTGGTGAATGTGTCAGTAATATTACAACCAAGGAATGTATGAAATGCTTGATGGAAATGCAAGACCATGAGTGATGTTTTTTTTTAAAAAGGTATTATACACATAATAAACACTACTTGTACCCATCCCAGATATTTGATAAAAAAATGTTTAAAGTACGAGCTATGCATAAAGTAGGTAAAATATATACAAACACACCCCCCAATACTTAGCTTATGCTATGTCCCCATGGCACAAAGTGAAATGTAGACATAGCTCGTACTAAGTGTAGATGGGCCAAAAACAAAAGGCGAAGAAGTGAAATATACACAATGAAATCGGTCCCCTAAGTATCAGGGGACCGAGAGCAGGTAGATGGATATACAGAAGAGTGTAGGTTCCAGAGAGGTGGTTTATCTGGGCAGATCAAATTTTTCGTCAAAATCTATGCCCTGAGTGACGGAGATCTGTTCAACTTGTACTAATTGCTCGTTGGATTCCACGAAATGTTTAAGTAGCTGACCTTTAACTATAGATGTTTGCATGGTATCTGCGGTCTCAGAGATCTCAACACTACCATTATTGTGTACCTCTCTTACAATGAAGGGTCTCGTCCATTTTGATTTCAATTTCCCTTGGAAAATTTTCAATTTTGCATTAAATAGCCAAACTTTCTGCCCTGGGACAAATTTCCTTGTTCGAATGTTCTTGTCATGCCAACTCTTTACCTTGTTCTTGTAAATGGTGTTGTTTTCATAAGCATGATTTCGGATTTCAGGTAGCTCATTCAAATCCATCTCTCGGTTCTTCTTTCCTTGGGGACAGTTCCAATTAATCTTTTTGATTGCCCATTCTGATTTATGTATGAGTTCTGCAGGCAAATGGCATGGTTTTCCATATAGCATTCTAAACGGGAGGTGCCCAATGGAGTCTTATAAGCCGTCCAGTAGGCCCATAGAACCTGGTCCAGTAGTTGTGACCAGTTCTTCATGTCAGGGCGGATGAGTTTCTGTAAAATTCCCTTAACCTCCCTGTTTGACACCTCGGCCATGCCATTGGATTGTGGATGGTAAGGAGTAGCGACACGGTGCTCGATGTCGTATTCCTTAGTCAACTTCTTCACCTCCCGGTTGACAAAGTGGCTTCCCCATCAGATATTAAAACTTTTGGGATTCCAAACCTCGAAATAATATGATCTTTCAAAAACTTACAAACAGTTTTGCTATCGGCAACACGAGTAGGGATAGCCTCCACCCATCTAGATAAATAATCAACTGCGAGAAGAATATATTCAAATCCTTGACTATTAGGGAATGGGCCCATAAAGTCAATGCCCCATGCATTGAATACATCGCAGATGATCACAGGTTGCATAGGCAAGGCATCTTTGGAACCAATGGTTCCTCCCATTCGCTGACAGACGGGGCACGACCTGACAAACTTGTAAGCATCTTTAAACAAGGCCGGCCAGTAATATCCACATTGCAATATCTTCTCAGCGGTCCTCTTCCCAGAGTGATGTCCTCCCGCCTCCAAGGTGTGGCATAGATTGAGGATACTTTGGTATTCCTCTTGAGGAATACATATTCTCCATATGCAATCTGATCCTTCAAAGAAAAGAAACGGATCCTCCCAATGATAGTGTCTCGCTTCAGATATGAGTCGATCAATTTTGTTTCTGGGCCAACTTTGAGGAACTTCGTTGGTGACAAGATAATTCACCGTGTCTGCATACCAAGGGAGTGAGTCAATAGCAGAAATTGACTCGTATGGGAAGGTTTCACGAATGGATTCAGATTCCGGAATTTTGTTATGTTCGATCCGTGATAAATGATCAGCCACGACATTTTTAACACCAGGTTTGTCTTTAATCTCCAAATCAAATTCTTGAAGCAGTAGAATCCATCTCAGAAGGCATGCTTTTGCATCCTTTTTGGCCATTAAGTATCGAATGGTAGAGTGGTCTGTGTAAACTGTCACCTTAGATCCTAGAAGTATAGATCGAAATTTTTCCAAGGAAAAAACTACAGCAAGCATTTCTTTTTCGGTTACTATGTAATTTTTCTGAGCAGGGTCTAAAACTTTGCTTGCGTAGTGAATAGCATACGGGATTCCATTTTTTCATTGTCCTAACACAGTCCCCACAGTGAAATCGGATGCGTCTGTCATGATCTCGAAGAGAAGAGACCATTCGAGAGCTTGTAGGACGGGAATCTCAATGATCCTTCTCTTGAGTAATTCGAAGGCTTCAAGACACTTATGATCTACCAAGAATTCGGTGTCTTTCCCTAGAAGGTCAGTTAACGGTCGCGCAATTTTTGAAAAGTCTTTGATAAATCGCCTATAAAATCTGACATGCCCTAGAAAAGACCGTACTTGTTTCACATTTGTGGGTGGCTTGAGTTTCTTGATCACATCAACTTTGGCAGGGTCAACCTCCATTCCCTTCTTGGAGATGGCATGCCCCAATACAATGCCCTCTTTCATCATAAAATGGCTTTTCTCCCAAGAGAGCACCAGATTCACTTCCTTACACTTCTTGAGGACTCGATCCAGGTGCGTAAGACAATCATCGAATGAATCACCATCGACGAATAAGTCATCCATGAAGACTTCTAGGAAATCCCCAACCATGTCGATAAAAATTGCAATCATGCATCGCTGAAAGGTGACAGGGCATTGCAAAGCCCAAAAGGCATTCGCTTGAATGCGTATGTGCCGAAAGGACATGTAAAAGTAGTCTTTTCCTGGTCCTCGGGGGCGATGGCTACCTGATTGTAGCCCGAGTACCCATCTAAAAGACAAAAGTATTCTCTCCCTGCCAATCTCTCCAGGATTTGATCAATAAAAGGCAGCGGAAAGTGATCCTTCTTCGTTGCGGCATTCAGGCGCATGTAATCCACACAGACATGCCAGGATGTGGGTACCTGTGTTGTGATCTCTTCTCCCTCCTCATTGGTGATAATATGAAGTCCCGACTTTTTCAGGACTACATGCAAAGGTGACACCCATTTGGAGTCGAAGATGGGATATATGAACCCAACCTTACACCATTTTTCGATCTCAGTCTTAACCACTTCCCGTAAGTTTGGATTCAATCTACGTTGGCATTCACGGGAGGGTTTAGCATTATCCTCCAGGTAAAAATGGTGTGAGCACAGGGCTGGGTTTATCCCTGGGAGATCAGACGATCTCCATCCTATAACCTTGCGGTTTTTCTCCAAAAACATTAAGTAGGAGGATCTCCTGCTCTTCGGTCAGATGTGAACTGTAATGACCGGAAATCGTCCCTTTTCTCCTGCAAGGAAGGCATACTTAAGTGTAGGGGACAATGGTTTTAGTTCAGATAGGTCAATGATGTTGCTCGAATCTGGTCCCCTCGATGATGTTTCTTGTTGTGATGTAGATGCATTCAGTGTATCCATATCGGCCACCATCATGGTTTTTTCTGGAATCGGATCGCTAATGATGGAATGCGGTGTGGCAAGTGCCGCTTCCGATCTGTGTACCTTACTCAGGGAATGTCCATAAGGAGAATGGACTGACAAGTCCAGAGGGGCTTCTGAGTCTCCAAGAGTATAGGTAGATGCGTGAATGAGCTGGCAGACTAAGTCGTCAACAATTTCCTCCTCAGATGAGGTTGAGCCTATCATAGCGGTTTGGGTGTTGACTCCAGGTCCCAACTGTTGCTACTGAATATTTAGTCTCAATTTCTGATTTTTCCGACTCAGTGCTCGACTCAGTGTCAAGTCTCTGAAACCTATTTTGCTTCATTTTCAGTTCCACATTCCCAAATGGGATTCTCCCAGATGTGTAATCAAATATAGCTCCTGCAGTCCTTAGAAGGATCACCTAGTATCATTTGGGAGTCTTTCCAATTTCTAGGGACATCCATGTCAAGTATTGTGAAATCTACTGGGTAGTTTTGTCCCTCTATGTTGATGACAACATTTAAATCTCTCCCCTCGATCTCTTTGTTGATGTATCTGCGAATTGAAGTACAGCAGCAGATTGCTTAAGAGGACCTAGATTTAGATGCTCAAATAGGGTTGTGGGCATGAGATTGATGGATGATCCATTGTCTAATAATGTTCTTGCAAACTTGATTTCTTTTGATGTGGCTAGTGACAAAGTGAGCACCCATGTCTCTTTTCTTCCTTGGCAGCTCATTTTTTATAAGACGAGATGTGGCAACTGAGAGTATATGTTTCTTTGTTCGGCTAGGATTCTGTTTGCTGGCCCTTATTGGTGTGCATCTCACCTTAAGGTATTTTCGAAAAGCCGAGTCTCTATCATCTCGTCTAGGGACAAAGTGACCTTAATATTTTCCTTACAGATGCGGGCCATCTCTTCATCATTTTTTTTGGTTTTTTATGATTTTCTTCTTTCCTGCCGTAAGAGCACGGGGGAAAGGAATGGTCTTGTTGTGATTAAAAACATCACTTTTATTGAATGAGAAATTATTTACATGACTTTGACTAAAAGCAGGGAAATTGGTGGCATGGTGCTGCAGATGTCTTTGTGATGTTTCTTGTCAGACTCTGACGATTCATTTTCGTCGGGTGGTGTGGGTGGGACTTTCTCTTTCTCCTCCTATCTTCTTTGATCAATTTCCCCAGGGTTGTGTGAAATTGGTGGACACTGGGGCTATGTCCTTGTGTTCCCTTGCTCGATCAGGCATGGTTACGGTCCTTCCGCTCCTAAGAGAAATGTGATAAGCGTTATTATTTGATGAGAGCTCATGTTCAGGTACGGAATAGTCAGAGATTAATACTTGATTATATCCAAGGCTATTTGGGTTAGCATGGCCTTGAGCCGGAATCACGGTATGGGGTGCGGTCACCTCATCTCTCCATCGAGAAAGTCGATTTATGTCGACTCTCATGTCATGAAGCTCATCCAACAACTCGCTGAAGTTCTGGAGAGATAGAAGAAGAGGAGGACCCTTGGCTCTTCCTGGCCTGAGGCTGTTGATATTGGCCTTGTTGGCCTTGGCGTTGGTTCTGTTGTGGTTGAGGTTGCGGGTTGTGATAACCCGTGCGATATTGTTGCCGCTGCTGCGGTTGAGGTTGGTAGGTGGGTCGGGCTTGCGGTGGACGAGGGTTCGAAGTAGAGTTTTGGTCTGAGCGGTTGACCGGTTCCAGGTTATACCAAACTCCGTTTATCTCCATGACTTGTAGAGTTTCCTCCTAATTAGTTTGAGCGGAGGATTCCTCAGCTTGGTGGGACAAGACTTGGTCTCCACCCCATTGGCTCTGTTGCCCTATCCCTTGGCCTTGAATGTAGTGAATTTAGGTATGGGTGCGGGGGGTGAAGTCAGGGCTGCTATCTTAGATAACTGTCAGCCAATTCCTCCAATTTGCTTAGGCAATTTAGCCAATTTCTCCATATCAGATGATTTATGGAGTTCGTCCACCTTCTTATAAATCTGCTCAACCATAGTTAGCTTATCAGCATATTCCCATATCAGCATTGTGATCGGTCGTCAGATTATTCACCATCTTTTTGGAGCCGGCTATGTAAGCCCAGCTAGTGGTTTGTGCACTGCTGGATTCAGCAAGTCTCTCGAACACCTTGTAGATGGTGTCCTCGTGGTATCCCATGTAGCTTCCTCCACAAGATGCACTAACCAACCCTTGAGTCTCAGGGTTCAGCCCGCTGACAAGACTTTGGACCGACATCATTTTACTTATCCCGTGTCCTGGGCATTTCTGTACTAAGTCTGTGAATATTTCCCAGGTTTCATGAAATGGTTCGCTCGGGTGTTGGGTAAAATTCGTGAGCTTGATCCTCATCTGATTGATTCTACTTACTAGGTAGAATTTCTTTAAGAACAAAGTCTTGAATGTAGCCCATGTAGTGACTATTTCCCCTAGATTTTTCAGCCAGTAAGCCGTCTTATCAGTCAAGGTGAAGGGGACAACCCTCAACCTTATGTAGTCTTGGCTAACCCTAGGGTGGCAGAGGTTCGCACAGACTAACTCGAAGTCACGGAGGAAGATATATGGTTCTTCATGATTATTTCCTCCGAACTTTGGCAACAATGCAAGGAAATGTGGTTTGTGTTCGAACGCGTCTTCATCTATCTCCGGGAGATACGTGTCTTCCATAGCAGCCTCGCCTTATTGTAGTACTGCCAACTGCATCCTAATAGTTCATTGTATTGTTCGGCAGTGGTTATCCTAGACAATAGTGCTCGGATAGGGTCATTGTCGTTCTCATCGTCCCTAGGGTTCCTCTTTGGAGGCATTATGATTCACCTTCAGAAAGGAAGAGTTCAGATATAAGTGTTGGAATTAAATGAGGTTTTTGCTAAGGATAAGAGATTCCTTAGTGAAGGAGTAAAAAGATGAAGATTCTAAGACAAGAAGGATTGAGAGAGTCTTCACGAGGAAGCAGACACAAAGCAAACACAAGGCAATTCTTAAGTTCACCACTCAACACGGATGAAGGCATGTCAGGGTTCGGTTGCTTATCTTTTAAATTTTAATTTAATGACAAAACAATCTTGAAAATTAAGCGAAGCTGTTAAGTACTGAAATATTTTCACCAAGACTATCCCGAGTTCGTACAACTAGTTGCACCTACTCTCAGCCAGTATAGGTGTAAGTACGGACCGTTTAAACGGCTACCCGTGTTACTTGAGGATGGAGCCTTCCACGGTGTCCTCTAAACCACCCACTCTACTAAGGGAAGTCAGACTGTAAAACGGCTACCCGAGACCCTCACTGAAAAGTAGCTAATTTTTTTTAAAAAACAGTAGTCTCTGTGAAATTTCTCAGTTTTGACTCTATCCAAAGTGTGCGTTCTAGTCCTTACAAATAATGAGTGGGTTTCTCTCCACCGGACACAGATTAATTTTATATCAGTTTTATTTACAGTCGCCTTGATTAGCAGTCCCAGTTTTAAGTTACGGTTATCACTGTAGTTTATGTGAGCACAAAAATCCACGCCTAACGAACATTCCTAATTTCTTTAAATCCTAAGTTGTAAAACTTTGAGAAAGGTGAATCGGAAAAGCTGATGCAAACGTAAATCAATGATGCATGCTAAGAGAAGGACATACAGTGAATCCTCGCGTTCTTCATGCGGGATGCAAGACAAGGAATTTAAATTACACTAAATGATATGCACAGACGAAAAACATCCTAAGCAGATAGTTCTATTTGCGGAAAGAATTGATTTCAGAATTTGGCTAATGTTGAACGATCTATAGTGTGTATATTAGTGAGAGTGTGGCCTAAGAATTATGAGCACAATAAATGATAAAGAAACGATCGTATATGTGCCTAAGTCCTACGCCACTCAAGTCGGGTCCCAACCACACAGAAGGGGTTGAAACAGACCCGACAAACCACAGAAAAAGTTCAGTCTGTATTATTACAAGGGTTCAAAGAGAGGTACTCTGAGAATACTACAGAAAATTAAACCTAAGCTAAGCTATCTCTCACAAAATTGAAATTCAATCTTCCTTGCAGATCCCTGATTTAATCTAAAAATTCCGCTCTTAGAAGTCTACAAAGAGAGAAATTGCGGTTAATATATGGAGTAAGAGAGAAATGCAGAACAAAATGCAGAAAATGAGACAAAAATTAATTTTACAAAAATTAATTAAAAAATGATTTAAAACCCTAAAAATTCATCGTTCCCCAGCAACGGCGCCATTTGATGAACGCGAAATTTACCTCTTTAAAAATTGATAATTTTAGTATAGGAGGCGAATTTCGGTCGGTCAAAACATCACAATCTTTGAATGTTGTGGAAAATTTTTACTTGGCAAGTTTACCAAGGTCGAACACGGGGAACGGTGATTCCTAGTTGTGTGGTCTTAAATCAAATTAAATAATTAATTAATGTTGATTAATTTATGCGTTAAGAAAATATACAATGCAATGATGGAGATGCGATGCAAAGAAAATACACAGAGACAATTATGCTCAGGACCTGTGAAGTATAAGATTCAACCTCAATGAAATTTATCAATTAATTCTCAAAAGACTATCACAGATCAAAAGAGATTATTAACGCCCAGAAAATTTATCAACTCATACAGGAAAATAGATTTATTCGATGATCAATCCTATCAACAATTCCATGTAATATGCTCCTCAAAATTAATCATCGATCAGACAAATAGAGAGTTAAATAATTGATCCTCGATTTAACCCCTGTAAAGATTAAATTATTGGAAATAATCAGCGATGATCACAAGGGGTTAGTCAAATTGAAATCCTCAACCGAACTCTTGTAAAAGATTTATCAATAATTTCTCAAGCACCAATATGTCACAATTTAGCCTGCAAAAGTCAATGATGATCCTCAAATAATAATTCTCAATAAATGACTCGAATATATTCACAAGTATGCCCAATGGTAGAGCATGAAAATAGCTTCAAAATGACATATTGTATGCTTAAAACAGAGTTCGTATGAAAAAGATATGCTAAAATGAACTTCCAAGGACTAAAATGTAAATAAAATAAAGTTTTTCTTGCAAAGAGGTCCCTGAAGGGAGCTTATCTGTAATTTAGCAAAGTCGGAGTGGCCTGGATGTAATTTACCCCTAACGGGGGTATTTCTGCAGTTTCTGAAACTAGCAGGAGCATCAGTGCAATTTTCCCATGCGCACGTGCTAAGCACGTGCGCCAGGAGGCTCGGGGGTCCCGAGCCTAGGTGGCAGCTCGTGGGGGCTCGAATACCCTGAGGTGGAGGCTTGTGAGGCGAAGCGAAGGCTCGGGTGGGGCGGGGCTCAAGCTCGGAGGGCCCGAGCCTCTAGGCGGCCTGACGTTGCTTCGGGTGACCCGAGCCTCGAGGCTGGGGCCGAGACTTGGGCGGAAACACATGGACATGGAGTGGGCGCGGCCGTTGGATCAAGGGTCTCAGCCCGATCCAACGGTAGCTGGAGGCTGAACGCAAAGGTGGCACCCATGGTAGCAAGGGCAAGCGGCGACGGAGACGCGGGAGCCCCCCCCCCCCCCGATGACGACGAGGCTACGGTCGGTCGACACACGACCGGTGAGGCTTGGGAAAGCGGTGGCGAGCGGTAGCGGGGCTCGATCTCGGCGGAGGACGGAGAGGTTTTGCCGCCTTGGCAGGCGGAGGCGGCGAGAGAGATCTGTAGGGCGAGGGCCGAGCTCTAGGGCGGAGGAGCTCGATCGGCTGCTGGCATATGGAGGCTAGTCTAGCGTGGCTTGGAAGCTGAGGACCTGCAAGAAGTAGCAAAAACGAAGGCGGAGGTGCGGTGGAGCTGTCGAGTGGAGGTGATCGGAGAAGGTGGAGGGCCCAGCCTGTGCAAGGCTGGGATATTGCGTAGCGAGCGGAGCGCAGGGACGAGTTCTTGGAGCGGGAGGAGAACTGGGGAGGATATACTTGGGATGGTGCGATGTGCTTCGACTGTCACTCGACCGGAGCAGAGAGTAGCTTCGACGAAGAAGCTGCACAAGGCGCGGGCCTTGGATCACGCCACAAGGTGGGTTGTCGTTGTCACCGGCCAAGCTAGAGGTAGGGCGGATGGCCCGAGAAGGTGGAGGTGCTGCAGCTATGTAGGAGGAGGGAGGAGGGGTGTTACGGCGAGAGGAAGACGACCGGTCGAGGATGTGGGCGGCAAGTGTAGGTGGAGGAGGAACGGCTAAGGGACGAAGGGGAAGGGGAGGGGGTGGTCACGTGCTGCGCACGTGCGCTTGGGAGGGGGGAGGCGGCACGTGCGTGGCACGTGCGATAGGAGAGAAGGGGGCGGCAGGTGGGGGTGCCACGTGGCATGCCTTGGAGCTGCCACGTGGCGCCCCAAAAAATTTCAACTTTACTTGGAGAAGAAGTAGAAGGAGACCTCAGATCAAAAATTATTCTTCATGAAAGTTGTTCTTCTCGACGAGATCTACAACTTTCATGAAGGAAACAGGAGCAAAAGAGGTCACCTATGTGAAGTAGTCTTTTTGGTGGTTCTCTATGTGTATAGAAAACCGATTTTGGGGGTTTTGTAATTTTTTGGTGATTTTAGAGAGGATAAAAAATTTAGAAAAATTGCGATAAAATACAAGAAAATTATTTACACATTAATCTATTTTTTTGGATTTTTAATAAATGAAAAATTAGGGAAATAAAATAGAAGCCAAATACACACAACTTTTGCACAGACTGACAACGAACACTTGGACTCGGTCAGTTTCTTTGATTTCAGTTTCAATCTGGATATGGATTTTTATGTCGCTTAATAAAACTTTCATCAAAGAACTATAATGAAGAAGAAATAAAATTAAAAGAGTTAATTATGTACATAAAAACTCAAGTCGAAAATAGCAAAAAGTTAAAATGCGCAAAAGAGGCCCAAAACCCAACTTTCACATATGAGCTCCGAATTTTACGAAATCAGTTTGAAGGTATTTGAAAATGGAGTACGTTAAAAGTGAGTAGACCAAAATCAGACATTGTATGTGGGAGATATGCTCATTTTAGTCTGTAAGATGTGAAATTAGACTTTGGGATTATTTGACACTTATTTATGTTAGTAATTTTTTTGTATTTTTTATTTAATGAAGTTAGTAATATCTACATAATGGAGGTGGTTTTGGATCAATCGGAGTTAGGATGAATTATTTACAAATGTGAGAAGTTAGCAGCTTTTTGGACTAATTTACACTTGGGATTTTTAATGCAATTATGCATGATGAAATGCAGATATTATTTACACATGTATGAATGCTAATGATGCTTTGTTAATGATTAAATGCATGTGAATGTTAGGGAACAGAGCCTAAATGACCAATCTTAGCATGATGAATATGAGATTCATCAGTCATGGAAACAGACCCAACAGTACTGAGCGAGACCCTCTCATCTGGAGAGGATATTGTTCACGATGCAATTTGTCAGGTTTTGTCGAGTTTCTTGATTAATGCATTCCCCTACTCCCTTGATGATACAGAGATCCCTTTGAACCTGTCAGTTCCATCTTTTATGGAACAATCAAAGGATGAGGATGACCATTAGGACGTGGCTTTGGACAAATTGCAGTAGATTTTTGGCAATCTAACTCAAGACACGCTAGAGTAGGTGGAAAGTATAGCACAAATAGACCCACCTTCATGTAGCACGGAGCCAGATTCGGATATGGTGCAACCTTATTTACTCTATGATACAACAATATCAGAGCTGAAACTATTGCCTCATACACTTAAATACGCATTTCTTGTGAGACCCAAGAATAGATTCCCTGTCGTTATTAGTTCTGAGATGATTGTAGTACATGAGTTTAGGTTGTTAAAAGTTCTAAAGGAGAACCGCAAGGCTATAGGATGGACCATGTCAGATCTCATGGGACTCTATGTTCTCTATTCACACAATATTTTGGTTGAGGATGATGCTAGACCTTTCCATGAATTTCAAAGAAGACTCAAACCAAATCTAAGGGAATTCGTGAAGAAAGATATTGAGAAATAATGTATAGCATGCTTTATATACTCCTTCTCAGACTCCAATTGGGTGGCCCCACTACATGTTGTCTCGGAGAAGTCAAGAATTCAAATGGTCACCAATGAGGGAGTTGAGATTTCTACATGAGTACCCACACCGTGGCATGTCTGTGTGGTCTACAGACGTCTGTGATCAAGAACTATCACTTTCCCTTATCATTTATTAATCGGGTTTTGAAGAGATTAACATGGAAAGAGTTCTTCTATTTTCTTGATGGGTACTTAGGCTACAATCAAGTAGTCATCACCTCGGAAGACTAGGAAAAGACCAGATTCACATGTCCATTTGGCACATATGCATTCAAGTATATGCCATTCGGGATTCGTAATGCCCAAGACACATTTTAGCGATGCATGATTGTTGTATTTCCCGAGATGTTGGGAGATTTTCTAGAGGTCTTCCTAGACAATTTATTGATTCATGGTGATTCACTTGATTCATCTCTTTCACACATGTACCGAGTTCTTCAAAGATGTAAAGAGGTCAAACTAGTGCTCTCCTAGGAGAAGAGTCGTTTTATAATTCATGAGGGTACCATGTTGGGACATGTCACCTCCAAAAAGGAAATGGAGATTGATCCTGCTAAGATGGATGTGATTATGAAACTTGATCTACCAACCAACATCAAGTCAGTATAATTATTTTTAGGACATGTTGGATTTTTAATGAAGATTCATTAAATATTTTTCAAAGATTGCCTGACCACTGACTAAGCTCTTAGGAAAAGATACAAAGTTCATTGTAGATCATGGGTGTCTTGAGGCATTTGAGCTTTTAAAAAGAAAGATCATTGACACGCATGTCCTACATGCTTCCGACCGGTCTCTTCCCTTTGAGATCATGACTATGTTAGAACAAAGGAGAGAATGGATACCGTTAGCAATTCACTGTGCGAGTAATGTTTTAGATCCTACAAAGAAGAATTTGACAGTTACTGAAAATGAAATGCTCAAAGTAGTGATGACCAGCCCGAGCGACAGAGGTAAAGGTACAGAAATTAGGTCGTTGCGACCTCAATCACTCGGACTAGTCAATCAAGAAAAATGAACCACTCGAAATACGTAAAATCAATCAAACACACAGAAGCGGTCCTGCTATGATATTAACCTGGTATAGCACCCAGGGTCGAACACAAGGAGCACGGGTTGGCTTAAAAAGCCTACGAAGTAGTCGAAGAATCAGAGAAAAAGGGAAAACATTTTTTTTAGTGGTTTTAATTGTTTTTGAATTTTTTTTTGATTTTTAATATGTAAAGAAAATAAGAAGAACAACCACAAGCAAGCTTTGACAATTTATTTAATGCACTAAAAGACAAGCAAAAATTCAAGAAAAAAATATTTTTATGTGTTTTATATTTTTCTGTGTTTTTGGTGAATTTTTGAGATTTTTATAAGGTGTAGTTTATTTTCTAAAAATCAAACAGTGCGAAAAAGGCAAGGTACTGTCCAGCCAGGCCCAAAATCCAAAAATAAAATATCTAAGGATCTCAAGAGGGCCTGGAGGTATTTTTCCTGTATTCTAAATACAATAAGAAAAACTTGAGCACCAGAATTATTGTTTTTGGGTTTTTAGATTATTTATTATAATTTTTATGACTTTTTAGGTGTTTTTGAATTTTTAGGGTTTTTAATCAATGAAAAATAGCCAAAATTGGCTAGAAAATCAAGCAACACGTAGGAAACAGTATCTAATTTTTATAGAATTTTTCAAGGAGTTTTTGTATTTTTTTGGGGTTTTTAAAACTGGACAGTGGCTAAAATGAGAGTTTTTGAATTTTTAAAAATAACAACTAAGCTCAGAAATGACCCCCAAAATTCTCAAAAATCCTACAACATGGCAGGAGCCATGTGTCAAATTTTTATCGAATTTGGAGATGAATTGATATTTTATTCAAAAATCACAAGGGGGCAATGTGCACAAGGACTGAAATGCAAATACCCAAAGTTCTGGGGGTCCCGGTGCAAAATACCCAGCAAATACGCGCGAGGGCGCGTGCCTGGGGCACTCAGGGACCTATATGTAATAAAACTAAGTTCCAGGGACTAATTGGTAACTCGTACCAAAAGTCCGAGGACCTCAGCTGCAAATAACCCAAAAATAAACGCACATGCGTAAAACTACCACGCACAGGGGTATAAATGCAATTACTCAGAAAGTTTCATTCATTCATTAACAACCGGAACTACAAGGGCGTCTCTTGCAAATAACCCGAAAATACACGTGACGAAGCACGTGGCTCACACAGGCAGGGGCATATAAGCAAATACACTAAAGTGCAGGGTCCATTGTGCAAATAAACCTAAAACTAAATAACGTGCTGAAATATTTACAGGACTCAAATGAAATAGAACTCAGATAAGGGCCTAAGGGTAATTTACCCTTTATTAACCGGAGCTGACGGATGGCCGCCACGTGGCGATCGGACGGTCGAGGTGGGGGCGGCTCTGGTCGCTGCTGCTCTGATCGATCCAACGGTCCAGGCCAGGACACGTGTGGATCTAACGGCCTGGATCTAGCGCCTCAGATCTGACGTCCACGAACGCTCCAGCCACCAACGGTCAAGATGGCACCTGGAGCGGGAGGCTAATCCAACGGCTCTGGAGGATGCTGGAAGAACTGATGGCCGGCGAACTTCGCTGGCCTCGTGACGGTGGCTCCGGCCTCCTCTGCTGCGCCTAACGATCGGAGGAGCTCCGGCTTGAAGATGCGCAGCTGCTGTGGGTCTCCGATGCCCCAGCCGAGCTCGGATGAGCTCCGACGAGGGTGGCGGAGCTGAAGCTCCTGGGCTAGATGTCGAGAGGCCTCAGATGGCCTCTGCTGGTCCTGCAAAACAGCTCAGAAACTTCGCGGGTCGAGGGCAAAGTACCTCGACCCGGTTAGGCGGCGTGAAGGTGAAGGGTGCGTCGGTGTGGGCGAACCCCGGCGATGCGACGGCGAAGGGGTTCGAACCCCAGCTCCTGTGCGAGCTGGGTTGAACGGAGGGGTGGAGAACGTGCGTGGGAGGAAGGCGGAGGCGATGGTGGATTCCGATGGTCGAACGGGAAGGTGAGGCGGTCGGAATCGGTGAAAATCGACGGCGGCGCGATTTGGGGGTAATCGGAGATTAGACTAAATGGAGGAGCTACGGAACTACCTGGGTGGGTGAATCGACTGTGCTGGAGCTAGGGAAACTCCCGATCCTAGCCTCAAGGAGCGTCGACGTCCGAGGCTCGAGCTCCTACTCGGGGCGGAGCACGGCGGTGAAGACTCGCCGGATCAGTGGCTTTCGCCTCCTTTCCTCGCTGCAACAGGTCGAGGGTCGAGCTGTCACCTCTCTCTCTCTCTGGAGCTCACTGGAAATCAAAGCAAATGGCCAAAGATCCCTAAAATGGGTGGCGGAGCTCGGAATATATACCATGGAGGGTCCGGAAAGAGGCGCGCGGGTAGGGCAATCTGGAGCGCGGATCCCGAGGCTAAGGCTCTGGCGAGGGTGACGGATATGTCGTGCATGGATCTGACCCGGGGTTTAGGTGAGACTCAATCGGGTTTAGGTGCTAAAAATCAGGGAAATCGGGTCGGGCGACCAAACCCGAGAGAAGTGGTCCTGGGGGGGGGTAGTTGACCGGGCGGTCAACAATCCCAGGACCAGTAGGAAGCGGCCACGTGGCTGGATTTTGAAAGTAAAAAATAAGGGTAGCAAATGGCCGATTTAGTGAAAACTTAAAACATAAAACATTTTTATTTTATTTTTTTTCTATTTTTTGGTGATTTTTAATTAATTTTTGGAAATAAAAATAAGGTATTTACAATATATAGCTATATATAGGTATATATACAATATGTATTTTTCTTTTAATTTTTGATTTTTAACTTGTTATTTTTGAGCATTTCTATTCCCATTTTATATTTTATTTATTTATATCATAAAATGAGGAATAAAAGGGTGTTTTTATTCTATTTTTATTATTTATATACATAGGTAAAATAAATAGTTATGTACAACTATGTACATGGCATATGTACAATATATTTTTGTATTTTTAATTTTTGTTATTTTTATTTGATTTTTGTTTTAATTCTTTTTATTTATTTTATTTACAATATATACCATAGAATATTCACAAAAAGTTTTGAGAATAAATACATTTATTTCCAAGGTTAAATACATAAGGAGGTATGGTCTATGTACATGGTGAAAGGGCATTTTTGAATTTTTGATTTTTTAGATTTTTATTTTGTTTTTAATAGTTTCTAAATATATACAAAATATGTACAAGCATATTTTTGGTTGAGGAAAATATAATTTTATTTATTTACATGAATGTTTACACATGAGCCCCTATCTCTCTCTACTGTGGCTTTTATGCGGTCAGGCCCATGCTGAGCCCTCCCTTGGGTTAAGTTGCTCAATATTTATTCTAAATATTTCCTCTTTTTCTTTTTGATCTTTGTTCTTTTATTTTTGCACAAAAACATGCTAATTATAGGTTTTTACACAATGCATGCTTTTGGTAATTATTTGTATTTACACATATCTACATGTATTTGCGAAGGTTTTTGTAGCTAAAATAGAAGAATAAAGAGTGATGAATGGGTATTCATCACCCCCCTATGCTTAACTTTGCTAGTCCCTTAGCAAACACTTATTTGAAAAATAAGTGAAAAAGAAAGAAAAAGAAAAAGAAAAAGAGGATGTACATGGATCAAAGTTGAATGATTAAACTTTCCTTCATCAAATTGAAATATGGAGCTCGATCAGATCTTTGGATTATTAATGTGTCGGAACCTTATTTGGACTTAAGCTTAAAACTCAACAGCCTCCAAGTTCCACCAATCCATGGACAAGACTCGTCAATAAACCCAGATCAGAACAAGTCTACATACACCAACTCTAATGACCATGAATCTTTCCATGCAGTGTAAGTGATATGTGGCTCCCCACCTCAGAAGCAACAAAGAAACAGCCTCCCTCAACCTGGTAACTCTAATGCCTCGGTCTAGCAACTCTTTCCTCGAGAAGCGGGGTATTCCCTTCTAAGTTCAAGTGCAACCGGCTCAAGAAGAGGGGGAAGAAGTATAGAGTTTTGGAAGCTTAGCCAGTGTAGCTAAGTCTCCCGCTGCAAGCTTCATGAGATGTAACATGGATACCATAAGCTTTGCTTTATTTGACTATGTACACTCCGGTGGGGTTATTAAATTTTCAATCCGACCCACCACTTTTTTGGAGTTCTTTTTGCATTTTTGCATTTTTTTTTCAAGGACTTCTGTACAGCATATCTACATGGTGCAGCATATATACAAGAAATTTCCTCTTGAGCCAGTAGACTATCCCTCTTTTGAAGCTTTATTGCAACCCACAGCTTCTGTCTTTAGCCTTCATCACCACTAGACCAAGTTGAGGTGCACTTCCTTCACTAGAAGAAAAAGAGAGGTTCCGCCTAGAAGTACTACCCTCATATGCTACCCCAAGCCAAAGGAAACTGCCTCCTCACCACCTCATCCGTGGAGAGCCATGTGTAAAGTGCAGGTGCAAGTCAAGCCATTGTCTCTAAGAGTCATGCGTGTGTTGTTAAGTGTTCTACTTAAGCTCATCAAGATGACATATGCTCATAGCCTAGTGGACTCAAAGAATTAAGTCCGTATGGACCTGAAAAGCCTTAAACCTAAATCCTATAAGGTTCCTCTTAAAGTTAAGTGGATTAAGATCTTTTTCAAGCTCCATTTCTCAATTTAATTCCAGGCTTAGTTTAAATGTCAACTCTCATCCAGGAAAAACTATATACATATGTGTACACAAGATGCTATTTACAAATATTTACAATCATGCAAAATTTTTGAAAAATGTTTTGAAATCATGGATGATGATGATGCATGAAGTGCGAGTTTTGCAAAAAGATATTTACAAACATTTACAAGCATTTACAAAAGATTTTTGCAAACTTTTGATTTTTCAAAACATTTTGGAAAAATATTGTACTATATACATAATTTTGATACACAAATATTTACACGAGCTTTACACAAAAGATTTTTGAAATCATTTTTACAAAAATACTTTGTACACTAGCTATGTATGTGCAAGATAACAGAAGTTTATGTACATGAAAATTTTTAAATTTTTGTGATTTTTAGCCATTTTATTTATTAACACACTCACGCAAAGTACGAGTTATGGCTAAAGTATATATGAAATATATACACACCCCCCCTATACTTAGCTCGAACGATGTCCTCAGAGTGATCAAGAGCGATGAAGAAGACATAACTCGTGCTTAGTAAAAGGGAAGTGAAAAGGAATGGCTAAGTACAGGAACGAATAAATGAATAGAATGAGAGGAACTCGGTGGTTTCCCCCTATACTTAGGATTAACTAATCCTAAGTATAGCAAGCTGTACATGAAGGGAAAGCCGAGTGAAGAAGATACAGAGTCTGCTCCCCCTATACTTAGGGTAAAATATCCCTAAGTATAGGCAGCAAAATAGGAGCAAACCGAATGAAAAGAATACTCGCAAATATATACAAGAAGGAGGACATCACTCCCCCTATACTTAAGGTGGAGAACCTTAAGTATAGGCAACAAAACAGAAGTGATGAAACAGACGAATGAACAACCCGGTCTTTCCACCCCCCTATACTTAGGATGAGCAATATCCTAAGTATGGCAAAGATAATCCTAAGCGAGACCTGGGGTGAAAACAAGAACGGAAGAAAGAAAGATCAAACAAGACGAAACACGTATATACAAAAGAGTACAATGTTGAGGTGCCTCTCAACAAGCGCTAGATTTTACGCCCCTAGCTGGGCGCAAAGGCTAGGACAACGCAGTATCAAGGTTCAGGACGGCATCGGTAAGTCGAATGCCGTACTGTCGTCGCAGTCTCGGTGTGAGAACAACGACGAACTCAACAGTGTAAAGTAAGACACCCAGGTATGCAATCAGGCGGGTGTCTGCTACCGGCCAATGATATGAGCATAAGTAATCGGGATCCGGTAGCACAAAAGAAATCCTTGGCTCTAGATCAGACTGGAGTGAGAGTATGGAGCCGAAGAAATCAAATGTGGAGAAAGATGGATCAGTCATGGAATCCTCCACGTCAATCAGTGTCTCAAACAGGTGTGGACAATCAGGATCAGGAGACTCTCTATGTGGAATGATATCCGATGCATGTAATAGAATCAGATCAGGCAAGTCATCGAATATCTCCAGAATGGGCTCGTCCTCGCGAGGGTCATCGAGGTGAGAAGACTCAGAATCAGAATGATCTAAAGACTCGGTTTCGTGTTCCGCCAGATCGGAAACACTCTCAGCAAGTGAAACCGAGTACTCATCGAGTGCGGCATCCTCCCGCAGATAACCCTCGGGGAGAGATGCCAGATCAAAAGTGACTAGAAGAGGATCAGGATCTAGATGGTCATCTGCGCTGCTATCAAGTATCCACTCAGTGCACCAGGCTGCATCATCATCGGAAGTGTAGCTCTCGGCAATCTGGAAACAGGAGAAGGTGCTAGTCAACATCGCGGAAGCTGGCAAAGTGTCTGTGGCTGATCCTCGCTCTGCGGCTATGCTGGCTGTCAGCTGGTCCTCAGAAAGTGTATCTGTCTCAACAAAGTGGAGGACAAAAGGCTCGAAGACGGGACTCTCTATATCTGTGCTCTCAAAGTGCTGTCCCTCCTCGAGCTGTGGCTGCTGGGCTGAGTCCTGGTGACTGTCTGCATCCAAGAAGTTTCTCTGCAGGAAGGAAACTGATTCCTCCGGGACTGGAATCTGAAGTGTCTGAATCAACGGCTGCAAAAGCTGGGGCTCCTCCGGCTCCTGGAGTATCAGAAGATCTGATATCCAAGACTCGTCAACAGGGAACTCTGGGGCTGACTCGAATTCCAACTGGAATGCCACAGGGAACTCGAGTAGACTCTGGGTCCGAACCTCTGCTATCACAGTCATCTCTTCTGTCAGTGGTGCTGCATCATCCAAATCCTCGGGCTGGTGTGTAGAAGCTGGCTCATCATGTGAAGTGACACACCACACTGGTACTGCATCGTCCTCATGTGTTGTCCCGACCGAAGCATCTCGTGAAGAAGAACTCTGTGAAAGTAGCCTCGAGATGATATCCAGGAAGTGAATGTCGGAACTGCGGTGTGAACCGCCACATGTGGTAATCACCAGTGCAAGCTGCTCTGCGGTCATCCCCCGCATGGAAATCTCAATCAAATCTGTTAGTGGAAGTCCATGGTCTGGAAATCTCCTCAAGAGGTCAAGAAACCTCGGCCATGCCTCGTGCAATGGCTCCTGGGGGTCAACTGAAAAGTCCATGATCAAAGACCGCATGAAATCTGCTCTACGTGGGGGAAAGTATTTCTGCAAGAACTCTCGGCGTAGCTCTCCCCACGTGTCGAATGTTCTTCCCAATCGTCGGTGCCATCTCATGGCTCTATCGTGAAGCGTGAAGGGGAAGGTCCTGCTCATCAGCTCCTCTGCAGTGATATCTGAATATCTCTGTGCTCTACAAAATTCCTCGAAAGCGGACAGGTGAAGATAAGGCTCCTCGTGCGCCTCTCCTGAAAATGTCGGCAGTCGTTGAATGTAATCCGAATCCAAGACGAATGGGCCTAATGTAGAAGCTGACTGAGCTCCATGTGCTATCTGCTCCTCCATCCCTCTGGAATGGGATCTATCTGCTGATCTCCACTGCTCTCTCGGGTCACCAACGGAGTGCGCTCTCAACTCAGCAACAACATCGTCCGGGTCTCGCATCTGCTCTGTCTGATATCCGCGGACGTCTAGCACAGCATGCCCAGAGTGATGAGATGAAAGGGAAGGAGGGAGCGGGAGGTTGGTCGGAGATCCGACCTCCCTAGAAGGTGGACTGGAGTGATGGTCAGAGGATGGAGAAGAAGCCGTAAGAGTCGGCTCAAAGTGAGGGGAATCCATCATCCAGGGATCAGGGAGAAGAGAAATGAAGGGAGGCGAGGGAGGGGAATAGATGAGAAAAGATCGAAGGGATCTGGCAATCAAACAAGATGAACAAGCAAACCCCCAATTCACCTACGCACACAGAGCTGAAGCCCGAAGGGATCGGTCAATTATCTTGTCAATTTTATTTTAGGTGATCATCCAGTCTATCAGAGCGATTACGTGAGGTTAATAGGTGTCCAGATCTTGCTCAACCGACTGTCCCGTACTGAAAGCCGGTAATCAGTCAAGAAAAGATCGGAGGCTCTATCCTAATGTGCGGATCACTCTCTCGCTCATCCAAACCAGACAAGGAGGGGGTTACTCTCCCCAAGACAGATTTTTCGTGAAGTATCTTTTAGTTCAAGTATGATTAGCAGTCCCGATTTTATTGTTTTTGTTTTTAGGTATTTTCAAATAGAAACAAAAGGCCTAACGAATTTTTCGGTTCTCCTGATTATTAAGTCCGAAAACAGGGGGGAGAAGACGAAAAAGCCGATGCGCGATGAAATCAATGATGCATGCAAAGTAAGGAAGGCGTACCTGACTCCAGCACTCTACATGCAATATGATCCGCGCAGAATTTAAAGACAGGAAATAAACTACCTAAATGATGCAAGCGGGAAAAACCGAGCCTAGATGAGCAATTCCTAGCGCAGAACCGTCTAACTCAGTCACTCGCCCTTGATCCAAAGAGTCCGATCTTGGCCCACCCCTCCTCTTCTCGACAGGTCGAGTTCAGGAGTAGCGCTTGCGGGGCAGGCTCACGGCGCGTAGGCTCTCAGGAAAGCAACTAAGTTATTTTTATTATTTATTATTAGTAGGTCCAATTACGTTCTATGGGAATAGATAAGCAATTAGGTGTGTGGATCCTACTAATTACGTCACAAGCACCAGAAATTCCTAAGTCTAAGGGCTCGAGCAAAAACCGCGTAAACACCGGAAAGGCAGTAAGAAAGAAGAAGAAAGCCGCGAGAAAACCGCGAAAAACCGCTAAGGTCCTAAAGGGTCCCCCGAGCACACCGGTGCTCGGCGAAACAGACCCGAGAGTGTTCAAGTCCACGACAGTTCAAGAGTTCAAGTCCCTGTATTATTACAATAATAATAAATGAAATGAAAGTCCTAAGCTATCCTCACCCACTCAGCTCTCTCTCTCTCGCTCTCTCCTGCGGCTCGATGAAGAAACGAGCCGCCTCCGCTTCGCTCGGGTGCACCGGCGCTCCTAAGAATGCCGCCCTCGCTCCTCGGGCCCTCGCAAGAAACAGAGAGAAAAGTGGTCAGTCCAAAAATTATTATCAAAAATATGGGAAAAATATATATATGCAAAATCTATACAAAAAGCCGCGAAAAATCAAAAAGCCGTGGAAACTAAAGAAAACGACTACTAAGCCGTGCTCCCCGGCAACGGCGCCATTCTGATAACGAGCCGAGCGACTGAAGTAAAGGTACAGAAATTAGGTCGTTGCGACCTCAATCACTCGGACTAGTCAATCAAGAAAAATGAACCACTCGAAATACGTAAAATCAATCAAACACACAGAAGCGGTCCTGCTATGATATTAACCTGGTATAGCACCCAGGGTCGAACACAAGGAGCACGGGTTGGCTTAAAAAGCCTACGAAGTAGTCGAAGAATCAGAGAAAAAGGAAAAACATTTTTTTAGTGGTTTTAATTGTTTTTGAATTTTTTTTTGATTTTTAATATGTAAAGAAAATAAGAAGAACAACCACAAGCAAGCTTTGACAATTTATTTAATGCACTAAAAGACAAGCAAAAATTCAAGAAAAAAATATTTTTATGTGTTTTATATTTTTTTGTGTTTTTGGTGAATTTTTGAGATTTTTATAAGGTGTAGTTTATTTTCTAAAAATCAAACAGTGTGAAAAAGGCAAGGTACTGTCCAGCCAGGCCCAAAATCCAAAAATAAAATATCTAAGGATCTCAAGAGGGCCTGGAGGTATTTTTCCTGTATTCTAAATAAAATAAGGAAAACATGAGCACCAGAATTATTGTTTTTGGGTTTTTAGATTATTTATTATAATTTTTATGAGTTTTTAGGTGTTTTTGAATTTTTAGGGTTTTTAATCAATGAAAAATAGCCAAAATTGGCTAGAAAATCAAGCAACACATAAGAAACAGTATCTAATTTTTATAGAATTTTTCAAGGAGTTTTTGTATTTTTTTGGGGTTTTTAAAACTGGACAGTGGCTAAAATGAGAGTTTTTGAATTTTTAAAAATAACAACTAAGCTCAGAAATGACCCCCAAAATTCTCAAAAATCCTACAACATGGCAGGAGCCATGTGTCAAATTTTTATCGAATTTGGAGATGAATTGATATTTTATTCAAAAATCACAAGGGGGCAATGTGCACAAGGACTGAAATGCAAATACCCAAAGTTCTGGGGGTCCCGGTGCAAAATACCCAGCAAAACACGCGCGAGGCGCGTGCCTGGGGCACTCAGGG
The DNA here is from genome assembly GCA_037367405.1 of Ottelia alismoides. NCBI lineage: Eukaryota > Viridiplantae > Streptophyta > Magnoliopsida > Alismatales > Hydrocharitaceae > Ottelia > Ottelia alismoides. The sequence goes on from JAZKJV010011269.1 coordinate 65,161, forward strand.
ACCTATATGTAATAAAACTAAGTTCCAGGGACTAATTGGTAACTCGTACCAAAAGTCCGAGGACCTCAGCTGCAAATAACCCAAAAATAAACGCACATGCGTAAAACTACCACGCACAGGGGTATAAATGCAATTACTCAGAAAGTTTCATTCATTCATTAACAACCGGAACTACAAGGGCGTCTCTTGCAAATAACCCGAAAATACACGTGACGAAGCACGTGGCTCACACAGGCAGGGGCATATAAGCAAATACACTAAAGTGCAGGGTCCATTGTGCAAATAAACCTAAAACTAAATAACGTGCTGAAATATTTACAGGACTCAAATGAAATAGAACTCAGATAAGGGCCTAAGGGTAATTTACCCTTTATTAACCGGAGCTGACGGATGGCCGCCACGTGGCGATCGGACGGTCGAGGTGGGGGCGGCTCTGGTCGCTGCTGCTCTGATCGATCCAACGGTCCAGGCCAGGACACGTGTGGATCTAACGGCCTGGATCTAGCGCCTCAGATCTGACGTCCACGAACGCTCCAGCCACCAACGGTCAAGATGGCACCTGGAGCGGGAGGCTAATCCAACGGCTCTGGAGGATGCTGGAAGAACTGATGGCCGGCGAACTTCGCTGGCCTCGTGACGGTGGCTCCGGCCTCCTCTGCTGCGCCTAACGATCGGAGGAGCTCCGGCTTGAAGATGCGCAGCTGCTGTGGGTCTCCGATGCCCCAGCCGAGCTCGGATGAGCTCCGACGAGGGTGGCGGAGCTGAAGCTCCTGGGCTAGATGTCGAGAGGCCTCAGATGGCCTCTGCTGGTCCTGCAAAACAGCTCAGAAACTTCGCGGGTCGAGGGCAAAGTACCTCGACCCGGTTAGGCGGCGTGAAGGTGAAGGGTGCGTCGGTGTGGGCGAACCCCGGCGATGCGACGGCGAAGGGGTTCGAACCCCAGCTCCTGTGCGAGCTGGGTTGAACGGAGGGGTGGAGAACGTGCGTGGGAGGAAGGCGGAGGCGATGGTGGATTCCGATGGTCGAACGGGAAGGTGAGGCGGTCGGAATCGGTGAAAATCGACGGCGGCGCGATTTGGGGGTAATCGGAGATTAGACTAAATGGAGGAGCTACGGAACTACCTGGGTGGGTGAATCGACTGTGCTGGAGCTAGGGAAACTCCCGATCCTAGCCTCAAGGAGCGTCGACGTCCGAGGCTCGAGCTCCTACTCGGGGCGGAGCACGGCGGTGAAGACTCGCCGGATCAGTGGCTTTCGCCTCCTTTCCTCGCTGCAACAGGTCGAGGGTCGAGCTGTCACCTCTCTCTCTCTCTGGAGCTCACTGGAAATCAAAGCAAATGGCCAAAGATCCCTAAAATGGGTGGCGGAGCTCGGAATATATACCATGGAGGGTCCGGAAAGAGGCGCGCGGGTAGGGCAATCTGGAGCGCGGATCCCGAGGCTAAGGCTCTGGCGAGGGTGACGGATATGTCGTGCATGGATCTGACCCGGGGTTTAGGTGAGACTCAATCGGGTTTAGGTGCTAAAAATCAGGGAAATCGGGTCGGGCGACCAAACCCGAGAGAAGTGGTCCTGGGGGGGGGTAGTTGACCGGGCGGTCAACAATCCCAGGACCAGTAGGAAGCGGCCACGTGGCTGGATTTTGAAAGTAAAAAATAAGGGTAGCAAATGGCCGATTTAGTGAAAACTTAAAACATAAAACATTTTTATTTTATTTTTTTTCTATTTTTTGGTGATTTTTAATTAATTTTTGGAAATAAAAATAAGGTATTTACAATATATAGCTATATATAGGTATATATACAATATGTATTTTTCTTTTAATTTTTGATTTTTAACTTGTTATTTTTGAGCATTTCTATTCCCATTTTATATTTTATTTATTTATATCATAAAATGAGGAATAAAAGGGTGTTTTTATTCTATTTTTATTATTTATATACATAGGTAAAATAAATAGTTATGTACAACTATGTACATGGCATATGTACAATATATTTTTGTATTTTTAATTTTTGTTATTTTTATTTGATTTTTGTTTTAATTCTTTTTATTTATTTTATTTACAATATATACCATAGAATATTCACAAAAAGTTTTGAGAATAAATACATTTATTTCCAAGGTTAAATACATAAGGAGGTATGGTCTATGTACATGGTGAAAGGGCATTTTTGAATTTTTGATTTTTTAGATTTTTATTTTGTTTTTAATAGTTTCTAAATATATACAAAATATGTACAAGCATATTTTTGGTTGAGGAAAATATAATTTTATTTATTTACATGAATGTTTACACATGAGCCCCTATCTCTCTCTACTGTGGCTTTTATGCGGTCAGGCCCATGCTGAGCCCTCCCTTGGGTTAAGTTGCTCAATATTTATTCTAAATATTTCCCTCTTTTTCTTTTTGATCTTTGTTCTTTTATTTTTGCACAAAAACATGCTAATTATAGGTTTTTACACAATGCATGCTTTTGGTAATTATTTGTATTTACACATATCTACATGTATTTGCGAAGGTTTTTGTAGCTAAAATAGAAGAATAAAGAGTGATGAATGGGTATTCATCAAGTAGCATGGACCCTAAAGAAGTTCATATCTTATATTTTCGGCTATAAGGTCACAATTTACATTGATCACACTGCTACTTATTAATGGAAAATAAGGATGCAAAGGCACATCTTTTTAGGTGGATTTTATTACTCTCTAAGTTTGATTTAGAGATTACGGATAAATCCCGAGTAAAGAATGTTGTTGCTGATTACTGCATTGAAATAAAGGATTCCCCTTAGACTAACATATTAGAGAGACTTTTTCCGGACGAGTCAATTTGTGTTATTAACCCACTCCCTTGTTATGCCAACATGGTGAACAACCTTGTCTGCAAGCAAGTTCCTCGAGGTTGGACTAGGAGCAATATTGATCCACTGAAGTCTGATTCAAGGAGATACTATTGGGAGGATCCGTTCCTTTTTTTTAAGGAACAAATTGTGTTTGGAGAAAGTGTATTCCTCGGGAGGAATACCAAAGTGTCCTCACTCACTATCATACTATGGAGGCAGGAGGACACCACTCGGGAAAGAGAACTACACACAAGGTGCTCCAATGTGGATTCTACTAGTCGACCATGTTTCATGATGTGTTTAATTTTGTACAGACGTGTCATATCTATTAAAGAATGGGATTTATAGTTGGATCTAGAGATGAAATTCCATGCAACATTTGATTTTCTGTGATGTTTTTGATGCATGGGGTATTGATTTTATGTGTCCCTTTCCCAATAGAAATGGATATGAGCACATCTTGTTGATGGTTGATTATTTATCAAAGCGAGTGTAGGCTATCCAAACTCGAACTATAGACATAAATAATGTTTGTAATTTGTGAAATACCATATTATTACTAGGTTCAAGGTTCCATAGGTACTTATTTCAGATGGAGGTGACCATTTCGTGAACCTTAGCTAAGGATTATGGATTTGATCATAGATTGACTAGACTTTACCATCTGCAATCGAACAGAATGGAAGAGGTTTCAAACAGAGAAGTGAAGAGTATACTTCAAAAGCTAGTGATCCTGATAGGAAGAATTGGTCTCAGTTATTGAACTAAATTCTATGGGCCTATAGGACGACCTACAAAACACCGCTCAGAACTTCACTTTTTAGGATGATTTATGGCAAGCCATGCATTTTCTCAACGATTTAGTGCATAAATCTGAATGGGCAATCAAAAAGATAAATTGGAGTTATCACCTAAGGAAGCTCTGTAGAGACTTGAATTTGAATGAGCTCATAGAGATCTGAAATCGCACGTATGATGATAATGTGATCTATAAGGACAATGTGAAGAAGTGACATGATTAGCACATTAGATGCAATAACTTGGTCCTAGGATAAAAGTTATGGTTGTTCAACATGAAGTTAAAGATCTTCCATGGAAAGTCCAGCTAAAATGTATAGGTCCCTATATAGTAAAGGAAGTACGCAGTGATGGAAGTGTAGAGATATTTGATCTCATAGATGGTGTACGGTCTTTCTTGGTGAATGGACAACTATTGAAACACTTTTTTGAATCAAATGAACAATTCCTCCAAGTTAAGTGGATTGACTTTATGTCGAGCAATTATCAAGATGACAGCTCAGGCCACTCTAAATGAAGCCGCTGCAGAAAGATTTAGCTTAGAGCAAATTCAACATCTTTATAGATTCACACATTCTTTATTTCTAACACTTATTCTTCACTTGATTTGTTATATTCTTTTCTTGAGTTATGGTTCTTTCTTCTTTAGATTTTTACTCCTTACTTTATCTATTTAAAGCCTAAGCATCGAGGGGACATGCACTCATGTTCCATATATGCCCTTTGTTTCTTTAGTCCATCTCTCTGTCCCTTCTCTTTTTCCATCCTTTCTTCATATTTAGGCTACTTTCATCCCAAGTGTAGGAGGGCTGAGCCCATGTCTTTATATTCTACATTGTTCTATTCTTTATGATCCTATTCTTTTGTACTCCATTCCTACACTTAGTCTATTTAAAGTCTAAGTATAGTGGGGTTGTACTTGTCTGAACTCTTATACTTTCCTTCCTTTGCTTAGTATGAGCAATGCTTTTCATTCCTCTTTGTGCCATGAGGTCATAACACAAGCTGAGTATGAGGGGTGTACGTATATATTCCTTATATACTTTATTAATAGCTCGTACTTTAAAATATTTTCAGATTATTATGATCTAAGTGTAAAGGGATCCAGCGATTTTGTAAAATTATTTGTAAAACATTTTGAAAATCTTTATACATCTGTAACATGGTTTTGTAAAAAAAAAGCTTTACCTATTGTGTGCAAAAGATTACAAATAGTTTTGCCACAATGATTCTATATACAGTTGCCATTTTTAAAAAAAGCTCTAAAAATTAAAAAATATAACTAATAAGTGGTTTTGTCCGTGACACTTTCACATCACACAAAACTTGTCAAGTTCAGGATACTTGATTTAGAGTGACATTTGATTTGGAGTTAAACCATTCTTATTCATTAGGATCTCAGGACTTAATAGCTTAAACTCCTTAGTTTGAATGATATACATGCTATATTTCATGTAGAATCTCTATTTTCAAAAGAATATTACCAGCTTTACACATTCACGATTGCAAAGATATTGTGATGAGTCGATGTTTCACTTAAGAAATTAAGGTGAGAGGTTTGAGTTTGGACTTGATCTAGTGATGCTTGAGGATGTGATAAGATTAAAGATTGCTTCATGTAACCTGAGTGTCAACACTTTAGCCAGTATAAGAAAAAGATTCTTATACTATCTTGATTTAAACCTAAGTACCAGTATGTGTTAAAACTATAAAATTGTTGATCAATAGTACCAACTTAGTAAAAGAAGTAGAGCTAGTCGAAAAGAAAAGAGCAAAAAATTTATTGAAAAGAAAGCTCTTACACTCCAAGAAAAAATCCAAGAGCTTATAGCAATGGCAAGCACTCCCAACCTTTACAAAGTGTCCATTTGGACCAAATCAATTAGGTCATATGAGTCAGGCGAGCACGATAAAAGGGCTCTGCATTGTTAGAGATACAAGTCTGGGTGTTGAAGGATTGCTAGATACTCAAAAGAGATACACCCTAGTGTATCCCAAAAAAACAAGGGCAGAGGACTCAGAATTCTTAGCGGATATACAGATTAGTACCAAAAATACAGGTGTATGTTAATAAGACACTCGAGAGATCATTGTTCTCATGAGGGAGGAAAAGAAATGATACAAACCTATATCCTTCATACGTGGCCATTCCATTTGATATTATTTGGTATAACAACTAAAGAGACAGTGGAATGAAGTGAGACTATATTTATTCCCTGAAGTTGAGGGTTGGGTCCTAAGGAAGATATTTTATACTGGAACCTCGAGCGAAGCTTTGACTCTATACCAATATATGTAGTCTACACTAAATATCATACCTCTTATAATTATATATATACAGAGAGTCTGATAATTAGGAAAGTTGAGTTCCCTTTAACTAAGACTTGATTAAACTTGGAGTGTAAGAGTCGCATAAAACTCTTGTCCTCAATGTTAAGTCTTGTATCTCACATGCACAGTTAGAGATTCAACTAACTTATTCATTCTTTATTTGCTCGAGGATGAGAAAAGTTTAAGTATAAGGGATGATGAATCTTGCAAACTGTATATTTGATTCCATAATTAGCCATCTATCTTAAAATTAATCAATTAAAATAACAGTCAATTAATTGAAATTAACTTTTAGCAACTTGTGATTAATTAATGTTAATTAGTGTACATTGAGGGTGCATCACACTACCTACCAAGCCTGAGTATTCTAGGGGACTAGCGACTAGCTTATTATATTGTACTGCACTTATCCTACCTTAGTAATATATTAGATCAGCCTCCTGCACTTATCCTACCTATGTTCTACTACTTGCTGTCCAACTATGCCTAAACAATGACCTTCTTCGTTGGAGCAGACTTTCTGAGTATTTATATATTCGAGGGAGGGCAACCGCGGACGTCACCTCGGAGTTTGGGACATAGAAAATCAGCACGCGAATAGTAGTCATACGTGCCACGGGTGAAAAGGTGAAGTCACGTACATCTGCGTCTATCCCTTGGCTACTAATAGTGCCTTATACGCTCCACAGAGCCTTCAGCACGTTGACAGTGCCATTTACATCCCACAACATAAGCATCAGCTAGCTCCCAAGTACCCCTTTCCTGTAATGCGGACATCTCATCCTCCATGGCCTGAGGCCATTTCGAATCAAGTAGTGCCAGAGTTGCCTCTAATATAATAGACCCTCTGCGGACAATGCTTTAGCTTATCAAATCCCTAGCTGGAAAGTCGAAAATCCCTATCAGAAAAGTAGAAAATCCAGAAAGAATCTGTTTAAGGTTTCCTTTGTTTTATGTGTTTCTTATCATTAAAAACCAAATAAATATTAGTTTGATAGTATATATAATATATTTTACTTTATTCATTATTCAAAAATATAAAAAATCAAATAAATAAAATAAGTATTTTTATTCTATAAAATTACTTACAAAAATATTAAGTATATATAGCATATTTTGATTTTGAGTTCTGCACGAAAGTTGTAGATCTAGAAAAGATACACAACTTTCATATTGAACGTTTTTTATTTTGAAGCTTCTAACTATTTTTATTCAATTTATAAGATTTTATTCATTTTGGAATTTTCTAAGATGACATGTAATTGTCGCTTCTTTGGTCTCCCCTCTCTTTGAAGTTGTATGATCATTTAAACGACCCAGATTCAACCATGCATGCCTCAACCATAAGCGCTTAATCAAGTTGATCAAGTGGTCCCAGCTCCTCCTAACATGCCTTAGCCGCAACCATTGGATCATCTGATCCAACGATTGATCTTCATCATCAATCCATGCCCAATCATCTCCAGACGATGTGAACTTTCATCAGGGGTAACTTCTCTCATTTCTCCACGTCGGTCCACGTGTCTTCCCTCTATTTTTCGTTACTTCGGTGAAGGATATGTCATCCCTCATCCTTGCACAACTTCTAGATCCACCCTTTTATTCACATGACCTATTTGGAGGTGGTTGAAACCACCTTCGATAGCCACCTCCTCCACCACATAAAAACTCCTCTCCGACTAACTGCCTCTCTATCTTCCCCTTGTGCGAGTCTTCTCCAAGTATCTTCTCTCCCTTGAGTGATAGTGAGTGAGAGTTAGATAAGCAACAAAAGAGCAAGACTCCAGTGTGATTCTTGGCACTCCGACCAAGTTGCAGTCTCACATAATGTGCTACTTGAGCTTCCAACCATAGTTCAGTTGGTGAAGCGAAGACCCGAAGCTCAAAGTTTCAGTACCAGGCATGTGTGATGCCTCCGACCATCACATGTGTGCTCCATCTCGATCGCATGTGCACGCCTCTACATTCACGATTCATCAATCATCCTTATGCGCACCTCCCCTATCACCTTCCTCTTCTCCAGACTCTCAGCAAGGAAGAAGAACCCAAATAGGGCTCTACTCCTTCACCTTTGATTGAGCCTTCTATGCATTCCCTAAGCATGTCCTTCGCTTCGGCTATGTGTTCTAACACCTACTTGTGCTCGAATTCTCTTAATTGATCAGGGATATTGGTGAAGATATGATCAACTCCTTTGCCTCTGATGAGCCGACTCGACTGATAGATCCAAACCACTCAATCCCACCTTATGGTTTCTATCATCATCGTGAGATCCCCATGAAGGATCCTTGATCATCAACCACTCTTCTGGAGCAATAGGAGTAAGCTACTCCTCATCGGAGTCCAACTATCTTAGTCATGTCACAGAGGCAAAGAAGAAGCCCCTTGATAGCAGTTACTGTTGAATTTCCAGATCTTATGATCATGATTGAGCACCGAGCCACCGGCTCAAACCTGCAGTCTTGGAGTAGCCTAGCCAAGACCTAATGCGTCCTAATCTTCCACGTGACCCGAGCCATGAGCTATGTCCCAAACCTGAGATGCACACACCTCGTATGTGATCTACTTAGAGATTTTGTGCCTTGCCTTCAATGGTTTCTTCAAGTTTCTAAGTGGTCCAGCCTCACCTAATAGACATGCAATGCATGTGGATTTTATAGGCGCACCCCTTCATGTTTCTGGAATCGCAGATAAGCCCCCACACCCTTAGTATTTTGTATTGATTACCTTACGAGTTATTTTATTTGTATTTTCGACCCTATTGAAGTTAATTGTGATTATTTTAAGTTTTTTAATTAAGTTTTATATGCATTTATGCCCCTGTATTAATCCATTTATAAGTTAAGCATCTTTTATCCAAATTGAATGATGTTGATCTTGTTTAAAAGCTCTTTTGATGGTCTACAATTTGGCATATTAAAGTTTTTGATTTGATCTGTGTTTGTTCAAATAAAAATCAAATACTTATATTATTTGTAACAATTGAAGTAATCATCATTTTTTTCGTATTATATTGATTGAGTGCATGAAATACACCCTATTTTTGTTCAAAGGAATTATAACTTAATTTGATTGTTTAATATTTGATTTGTTACCATTAATAGTCTATTTGAGTCTCTAGGGTTCATTGATTAAATTAGGAAATATGTCAAATACTCGCATTTATATGTTTAATTGAAATTGAAGCATGCATTGATCTATTTAGAGCTTATTAAATTAAAGATTCACATTGAGATTAATTCACTAATTCAGGAGCATTACTATGTGCATTTGTGTAGTGTATTTCACATCATTTTGTAGCATTGTATTAGTTTGACTTGCATTTAAAATCAAAAAAATAAACATGCATTCATATGCATATTGTGTTGTGCATTTGACCTAGATAGCATTATATTTCACTTATCCTATGTATTAGATCCTAATTGAGTAAGCTAGTTGCCCGTGTCCTTGTGTTCGATCTTGCACTTATCCAGAATAAATTTAAGCCTTGATATCTTCATAGCGATTAATTAATCAAGGTTTTGTTGTGTAGTTAATCAACCATATTACAACGAGTGATTATTATTATTATCGGTTTAGCGATTCATCAACTGCCCAGCACTCCGTCCACACCTACTCCTCCACCTCCTCAACCTCCATCACCCCAACCTCGTCCACCACCTCGTCCTCCTCCCCACCACACTCACCCCCAATCCTCCTCCTCCCCCAGATCTAGTGCCTCTCTCGAACAGAAAATCATTATCATATCATCTGTTTTTTGAACCCAAATTGGAATCATAGGTCTGAAGTTCTAGAAGAACCCAACATATGCTTGTGTCATGTTCTTTTATCTCCAAAAGTCGCTACCTCGAACCCACGCATGTTCTTTTATGCATGTGTCTGAAGCGCTTCTCGGATCCGATGCTCTTCATAATCTAATGGTGCTCCTTGCCCGACGGTGTTCATATAAGATGGGGATCGAATCTCCAGTGAGTGGGTGTTCTTCAGTGTTGTTTTCAATCGATGTTCAAAGTAGGAGGGGGTCCAGATCAGAGGGGGCTGGAGGAGGCGGGTGGCGAAGGAGGGGCCTGAAGGAGGTGGTGGCGGGTTTAGGAGGAGGAAGAAGAGGAGGAGAAAGAAGAAGCATGCTCTAAAAAGACATATCTACCCTATCAATTCAATTAATTACCCTAGTGTTCCAAAAGGTAATGTCTGTTTGAGATGCAGATGGAGAACAACTTGCCCGAAAGATACAAGTGATGACTATGAAAGAACTCAGGACACAATTAATATTCCAAAAGAGGGAGAGGCACAACTAATATAACAGACCCAATTAGACCAATTCGAATTTAAAAATTACAATTTGATACCCAATCCCCAACCTCATCTGATAACTTGTAAGGCTTAATCCAATTTTAAATACGTTGAAGTCGTAGAATCCTACTCAAGTCCTGTCTATTTAAGTCGATATCGGTGACCCCGCATCTTAGGGGATACCAGCCCAATGCCCATGCTTAATCAGATTATGAATGTTCCCATTAAATCTGAGGAGAGGAAGGATAACAAATCTTTAACTATGAAAACAGTGAATATTATTGCCTTGTGAAAATTTGGATTTGAATCACATTAGTCCTAACCGCATCGAATCAAATCTTAAAAATCGTGTACCATATTATTGCCTTGTAGAATTTTGGAACGATGTTGCATTTGGATATATAGTTCATATTAAGTAATTTAGTTAAACAAGAAAACAAAGATGCTTCTAAAAGAAATCCATATTACACAAAAAAATACAAAAAAACAAATGTCGTGATATTTTGGGAAAATCGAGATATATGAATTGGGAAAAAGGAGCTTACACCCCTTTTTTTCAATATTTTTTGATTTTTTTGAAATGATATTTTGGGAGAATTAGATCACCATGTATCACCATATTGTCATTCCAAATTCAACTTAATTCGAGACTTCTATCATCCCCGTCAAGACTATCAAATTTTAACGATATCAGAATTGCTGAAATTGACCCCTTCTAGATGAACGTATTAGGAATGATTGTTTTCATGAAACTTGAAACACACATTCCCATCAATATATTAAGCAAACCCCCCCCCCAGGTTTCCTTAAAAAACTCAAAAATAATGAAAAAGAAAGCCATGTGTAGGCTCCAGCTCCCACATAAATTTGATGTATATAATCACAATGCAGTATCCAAACAAAATTATGGATGTAAACTATAGATTTGGATATGAATACGAATACATATGTGGATACACATGTTAATGAATATAAAAATTGTGTTATGTCCTTAAAACTGAATATGAATATTAAACATATGTAGATTGGACATAGATAATATCAGAGATACTTTATACATTAGCTTATATATACATGTATGAGATTGCTTACGCATAATATAAATATGTTAGATTTTTTCATAATATAATAATTATTTCAAATATTGAGGAAGAATGTACAAAATTATGTTATATATAAACAAAGATACATTTATAATTATATGTGTGAAAGCAGAATATAAAGATACGGGTATTTTCATATATCAAAGAAATATTCATGTTCATTTTAAGACACACGGAGATGTTAAAAATATGTATAAAATGTATATCGTTGCACATATACATATATTTATTTATTTATAGCATTAAAAGCATTAGATACTTTGAATATTCATTGCCATTGTTTCAATGTTAAATATATATAAACACAATCTGTTCATTGCAGAATTAGCTTTTTGTTGTTGTAATTAAAGATTCATATAATGGTGATCTATCCATTGATTATTTTATTAAATTTTGCATTATATTAGTCACGGCTAAAGTTGCCAATGATCAGAATAAAAAGGTAATGGATAATCAATGTATATGATTCGTTGCTAAGATTATTCCAACGAATACAACATTCGTGGTGAACTTAAAGAACCAATGAAAACATAAAATAAGAAGATATGATAATGAATATTAAATTATTATATGTTTTATGTCAATTTTATTGTAGTGTATCAAGTATTCAAGTTGAATCTCTATGAAAGATGCACAACAATGGGACTTGTGATGTGTGATGTAGGTAACTTACTTTTTGCTTTTTGCTTTTTTTTTTGAAATCAAACCTAAGTTGATTTAGATCATCATATATCACCATGTTGTCATTTAAATTTCAACTTAATTCGAGACTTCTATCCCCTCCATTAAGACTGTCAAATTTTAACAATCTCAAAATGATTGAAATCGACACCTCCAAATGGATATGTTAGGAATGCCTATTTTCCACAAAATTTGAAATACATATTGTACTTAATATTCTAAAAAAATCTCATAGACTCATTCCAAAAAAATCAAAAAATAGAAGGGGAAAGGAGTGGGTGTAGACAATTTACCTACATCATGATGTAGGCTCTCCACCACACATATATCCTTTGTGGTACAACTTGAGACATCATTAAGAATTTACGGGCTTGAGAGCAAATGAAACGTCGTCTACAGCACCAAGCATGCATGCACGAAGAATAGGAACTAGGAAGATGTTTCCGAGATCGACTACTTCTCTAGGATATTTTACACTATTGATATGCCTCTAATCCTAACCACCTAATCTAGGTTGAAAAACCACATGATGCACTCACTTTGAAATTTTTCTTATATGGGTATTCAGATCCGTCTGAGTATGGGATCCGTTTCGTACGACAGCAGTATATGAACTTCCTTTGTATTAATACCATTAATTTGTATCATTTCTATTCGTCCTTCTCCTTATAGTGAAAACCAATCATCCCCGCTCAAAGATATAACCTAATTACTGTTTAGCTAATCTTCGTGCTTTCACGATTAATTGTATTTGTATATGCTTCCGCAATTCACAACATAAGCATTTACCCAAATTTAAAAAAAACATAATTAAATACTTTAAGAACAGCTTTTCGAGGTCTTAACTTGGAAGTTTCCGGGGAGAAGTACATAACACTAAAAATATTAGGGTTAGCGACTTGTTGGCTACTGCCTGGAATCATGTCTCCCTTTTCAACGATGCCAATTTATGACGGTTCCGCGTGTCACCCTTCATGTGGATGTTAATAATTTAAACACTCCATCTGATCGACATCACCGCACAGCAACTTGCTCGAGTGCTAATTAGCTGTGGATGCATTATTTATTTACAAGGTTCACCATACAGGTCAAGTGGGAATTCCAGACCATACAAATCTGTTTTATTGTGATGGGATCGAGTATCCAAGAGATCTCGAGGTGCTCCAAAGTGTTTAACATGATGTTCATGTGGAGACAAATCCCTAAGCTTCATTTTAATCAGGTTCTAGGACAGTGCATCACCCTCTTAATTGCTCACACAGATTAATTAAGGACTCTGTCAGACGAAAGCGATAGAAGACAATTTCCTCTGAAACACCATTGATGAACAGCCGTGCATTTAGAGCTCCATTCCTCGAATCCAGTTTTAAATCTTATCCTTCGTGGAGGAATCATAATCAGGAAGATCATTACCATCAACATGCATATAATCTTACAGTTTCATGCATCCAGAAATATTGAAAGGAAGTCCTGATTAGTTCCATTGTACATCTTTGTGGGCAAACAAATTGGTTCCCTACCAACGTCAGAATCTGCCACATAGGTATTCACGATTCCAAAAGCGATAGATTCTTCGAAGTAAAATGCCAAACCAGCAAAAGGTATGTTGGCAATCGATTCCATACAAGACAATCCACAAAGCAAACACACACTAGAGATACAAACATGTACATGGGAAACCCCCTCTAAAAAGAAAGCTCGCTAGTTCACACAAATCCGCATAAGTAAAAACTTAGCATTGGATTGCTCTTCATGTTTGCGAGATTCTCAATCGTGAGGATATTATTTATCTGAATGTCTTCCCATATAATTACTACTCAAATGAAGTTATATTTGGCCTCAATTAGCTTTGACATATGACATCAATGTGTTTTGTTCTATCAAGATACCTAAGGCTTGGTCACTTTGAATATCACATTGGATACCTAACATCTTTTAAGCTCGTCGAACAATCCTTTCAACTACGTTACCTTATTCTGCGTAGCTGTCATCAACAGATATAACCTAGTGGTACGTGGAAGATATCTCAGAATCCACTTGTAACGAACCCGATCGTCCGAGAATATTGCGGAAGCGAGAAACTCTGCGGGCATCTCAAGAACGTTACTCATAGCATCAATCATATCATAAAAGAGCAGTAAAGAACCAACTAAAAAAACTTTCCCATAATCATAATAAGTTCACAATTCCAAGAATTCCTTAATAAACTAGATGAAATCGTATCCACGATTTCCTTATTCCAGTGGGCATAAAAGACGTCCTTCCAAGCAAACCTGCAGTAGATCCATACCGATCCTATTTCTTGAAGACTGTGTCGGTTCCCGTAAACCGCTAATAATCTAATCCTCTTGTTCTCGTGAAAAGGGTGGCAAAACATGTTATGAGCATAACGCTCAGTATGCGCCGAGTTATGGTCAAGCCGACTAGCGTAGAAAACAAGTCACAAAAGCCATTATCATATAAATCATAAATTAACTTATTTAATGCATATAACAAATTTTCTTCCATAACCACGAATAACATAACATATTTGCACATACACCCGTAAATTTTATCATATTTGCATGTATGTCAATAGTGCTCACATGAATTGCACATATGCACTTTACAATAACATAATTGCACATTTACCCTTAAAATTACCATAATTGACAAATATGTGCATACCATTGACATAAATTGCATATATGTCCATAACATTAACATAAATTTCATATGTGCACTTAACTTTAACGTAACTTACACATAAGTCCATAATCATAACATAATTGCATATATGCACATATCAATAACATATATTGCACATATGCCCATGACATTTTTCATGTTTAGGGTGGTCTTGATTGTTACTTCTTAGGTGGCTTTGATGGCTTACCGCCGGCACAAGCGGTTCATATCAATACATAACATGACAGTGTAGCTACAACTGTAGAGAACTTATCTTTTGCCTCACGTCCTCGGAAGGCGTTGGCCCTTTAGGCCCTTTCGACCCCTTAGTTCGAGTCGGTGCCGAAACTTAATATTGACTTTAATGATGTGACATCTTTTACGGGCACTGTTGAATTTTATCATACAATCTATGATGCAATATGTTTTCATCAGATATTAAAAGGTATAACATATACATGAGATAACAATCATGTGCCATGCAACATGTTCTCGGGGACAACATTACCTAATACACATAAAACACAATTATAATTGTAGAGATAGCTTATAAGGTGTTAACAGGAATCATTATGAAATAATCGACTTAACCAATACACATCATTATAACACCAGATGTCTCATAAATTGAGATTTTAATATTGCCAACTTAAAGAAAGTGCCTCCAACAGAATGTTAGCTTCCTTGTTATATATTATTTACCTCAACGTCCTCCTAATATCTTCCTCTTGGATTTTTTTGTTTCAAACTCATGATTATATATATACATAACAAATTCTTAATGCATGGCAAAAAGAATAAACACATCTTTGAACCACATTGTTGCCTTACAGATGCACGTTTCATTATGTACTACCAAATATTCAAACTAAAAATCTCATGTATCCCCCTTAGGATTAACATCATAATTGATAATTTATCATCAAAGTTCGGTATTGATACCCACCAAATTTAATGGGAACTGATATAAATTTTGTAAATCCAGATCATGATAATCGTTCCCTTACTGAAAATGTAACTTGTGATTGCGTAAATATGAATTGATATACACACAAAAAAAGGCTGATATGTTTACGTCAAGGAATACAAATAAACTATATGTTTTATTGAAAATCATGATAATAAACTTAAAACATGAAATGATACGTTTCAACGCTTGCCGTTTTGCATAACGTCGTATTTCTTTATTTAACAATATGGCAAGCCCGAATAAGAAAATCACAATACGCAACTTCGTGTAGAAGAAAACAAACACCCACGTGGTTATGATTGGAAAACAATCGCGACTTAACATATGGACTTCCTAAATGTTCGACACATACCTTGTCGATGATAAAAATTCAACGACCAAGACTCCACCAATTCGGACGTTGTTGACCACGTCCTTGTTCCTTCAATCTCGTCGGATCACAACTTCGATGCCGACGACGAAGGTTGTTGTTGCCGGAATAGAATATGTCGTCGATGATCTCTCTCTCTCTTCCTCTTTCTTTCTCGCTCTCTCTCTCTAGAAAACTCTCTTCCTCAAATGTATGCATTATGACGAGACTAATGGAGGGCTTCATGCCCTTTTTATAGGTACTAATAATGAGATAAATAACAATAATAATTTGAATTAATCAATGGATAATAGTTTTGTGATGCCTCATGGTATAAGAATTGCTTCCATCTTGACCTTGCACCAACCAAGGTTGACACTACTATCAAACTTCTAGATTTCAGATCTACGACACTACTATCAAACTTTCTGATTTCAATTCTGTTCAGCATCCTTGAGGGCGAATTCGACAAATGCCTGATCTTGTGCAAGAGGCTTCACATCAAAAGTAGACGTCATTTATCACACACAAAAAAAGGATCGTACAAATACTCCGTAGTAGGTATACCGAAAACACAAAGAGCCTTGTCGAAGAAGCGAAATCTCGACGATGATTCCACTTAGTTGACAATTGATCTAACACAAAACAACCCACAAAGCAATCACACAAGAGATGACGATTTAGGTGGAAAGATTCACCCAGAAAGAAAGGTGAAAAATCACAGGCAAAGAGTGTTGAGCAGCGGAAGCGGTGCCAACTCTACTCTAATACCAGTTGATGGGAACACGACCCACCCGTATCGTCACCTCTTGGATACCGGACCCTTGGATACAAAAGCGGATACAGATACGGATGCAGATGTGCAATCATTCACTAACTCAGAATCACATGAAAACAAGAACCAGATATAACGGTAGTCAGTCACCTCTCACGACCACCAGAGAAGAAAGATTACTAAAAAAGAACGAGTACAACTCTCTTTGTTCCCTCGCTCTCTTCCTCTCTTCTCACCCTTCCCTGATACCACTTGTTAGGCACGCAGAAGAGATATCGACTCTTTGCTCTAATATTACTGGTTGGGAGCGGAAGCAGCACCAACTCTACTTTGATACCAGTTGATGGGAGCACGGTCCGCCTATATCGTCTACTTTCGGATACCAGATGCGCATTCAGATACAGAAGCGAATACAGATACGGATGCAGATGCACAATCGATCATGGTCGCAGAAGCACATGAAAATAAGAACAACCAGATATAACAGTGGTCGGTCACCTCTCGCGACCACCGAAGAAGAAAGATCATTAAAAGAAGAACGAGTACAACTTTCTCCGTTCCCTCGCTCTCTTCCTCTCTTCTCTCTCTCCCCTTTCTCTAAGGGCCCGTTCGGTAGGAGAATAAGCAAGAATAAGGATGGGGAATAAGGGTCTATTCTCCATTGGCTGGAGGATAAAAATAAGGAGAATAAGGTGAAATAAAAGTAGGTAAGGTGGGATAAAGATAGGAATAAGAGTGAAATAAGATGAAATAATGGGGAATAGTCGTACCACGGAGAAGCGTGTTAGGGGCTTATTCTCCTTATTCCATTCCTCCTTATACCCCAAACGAACAGGGCCTAAGGGCTACATGGTTATTGTTGTTGTGGTATTAGTATATAAGCAATGCCTCCACCCCCCTCTTTATATAGTCCAAATAGAACCCCATAGTCATATTTCCAATAGGACTATAAATAGAATACAACTCAACAACTATTAAGATTAGGAGTCCAATCTCATTAGGATTCCCAATCCTAATGACTCTAATCCTAACAAAGAGGAATCCAATATGCCTACGTGAGAAAAAACAATATCGGTATCATATACATACAAAAAAACTTTTATAGTACATATCCTTTGGCACAAATATAGACTAGTATTTGAGCATTCAAGACATTACTCAACACCATCTTCTCTAAACATGTGGATGGGAATCGTCGGCAGAGGTGGTTGTCATTTTCCATCAACTTCATAAAGCTTCCATCTAATAGAATAAACCATAATTTTCCATCAAAATTCGAACTTCTATCCAATATAAATAGACCATCTGCAAATCGTGTGATGGTGATTGAAATAAACGGAAAGCTACATTTGACGAGACACCAACGACCTGTTCAAATTATCTGGAAAAAAAGCATAATAATGGCAAAACGTCAACAAATAACGTCAAAAAAAAGAAAAAAATATAGATAATGATATTTCAACGAGAGGTTCCATTAATGTAAAATCACAAATACAAAAGGAGGGCTTGCACAATGGATGTGGTGTGGCACCACATGATATCGCTTCTGGTCAGATACCGGTTGGTAGTGATGAAGCACTGAATATGAATTCGGATGCATAATCAGTCACCAACTCAAAAGCACATTAATAACAAGACACGAATATAACGGTAACCGGTCATCTCTCTCTCTTTAAGGGTTACATTGTTGTGACGATGTAAATGCAATACCTCCCAAACCTTGGATATATAGAGCCCAGTTACAAACTCATAGTAATATTCTAACGATTATAGAAAGAATACAACTCAATATTATTAGTATTAAAAGTCTCATCCTTTTAGGATTCTCAATCCGAAAATGACTCCTTTTCGTAACAGGAAGCAGAGAAATCATATAAACTAAGTACTGCCTACCATTCATTTATCTTTTATATAAATCAGAGGAATCCCATCGAATCCCAACCCATGCTCTACATGACCTCAAAGAATCACAGACCTTGCTTCAGCATAAAAAGGGAAAATATAATGGAGTTGAATCGAAGATATGTGGGTGGATTACCAAAAAAAACTAGTATTTCTAGCCTCACAAACTATGTAGAAGATTGCTTCTTGAGAGGATGAACCAGACACCGATTCCTCCTACTGTGCTGCGTCGCCGGTCCAGTACGTCTTGACGGCCAGCAGGATCTTCTCGGGGTTGAACGGCCCGCTCTCGTGATCCATGATCTTGCTGTTCCATCTCATTCCCTTTGTCAAGTCCTGGATCTTCACCAGCACGTCCACGGTGTCTCGGAATATGACCGTCCCTTCCGGCCTTAGTATCCTGTCCATCTCCAGCAGGATGTACTTCATGTCACACCTGCAAGAGTTTCACATAATAGTTACTCATATTGCAAGAGAATATTATGATCATGCACGTTATCGATTCGTGATCTCACCTCTTCTCATACAAGCTGAACACGCCACCAGCATGGATGAGATCATACGTCCTTGGGTATGTAGATACGGCTTCGCACCAATCTTGGTATGTTCCGATGAACCCTCTCTCAAAGATGGCTCCAAGAGTGTCATGGTCGGAATTCACAGGAACCACATTCATCACCCAGAGTGGGTACTTAACCAGTGCTGCCGCGAAGCCTCCCAAGTTGGCGTTCATGTCCATGACGTTGCGGTATCGTCCTGTCGTAAGAGGAGAAATCATGTTCTTGTAATGTGCAACTCTGTCCTTCCACAACTGGTTGTCCTCGTTGAACATCTCCTCTGTCACGCCCGGGATCGTGCCGTGGCTTATCCTCGGTGGAACGGTAAACGCCCTTGTGGGCCAATTCTTAAGTGTACCGCCGGCAACCTCGCTGTTGCTGGAGACCTCAGGCAATGGAGTTATGCAAGTCTCCATTTTGGTGTACCTGAAACATCAGTAAAACTTCCATTGCGTTGCGCAAACAAGCGACGGATAGATAATACACGCAAAGAAGACATCGATATGTAATAAATCTGTGCTTACCATGCACTGTCAGGATTACCCTTCTTGCACATCGAAGCAGATTCGTAGAGCTTTAAATTCTCGACGCATTCCAGGTGATTCAGCGGCTTCTGCCAGATTGCTAGATCACCCTTCTCGATGAACTTCTTCCAGCAGAGGCGCTTCGCAACATCTTCGATGGAGTCCTGCTCTTGCTTCAGATCCTCCTCAGTTCTCGCCCAACCTTTGTAGTACTTCTTCCAGTGGATCGGAGGGCCGGAGAGGATCCAGAATCCTCCAGGTCTCAAGATCCTGTCTACTTCCAGGAGGTACAAGCCATCTGATTGACAGAAACAAGGAAGAATCTTCACTGAAAACGGAAATACCGATATAATATACTTAGCAATTCAAATTGCATAATCTGATTTGCAAAAATTAAGAAGAAAGCTTCTCGAAAATCAAATTTCAAGGGGAGATGCAATTGGTGGCATCCTTCAAAAGAAAGCCATAGACAGACAGCCATGCTTTGGAAATCTTACAAACAAGCAAGCCTATCTTTGACACACGTGATTAGGAAGCTCAAAACCTAAGCAAGGAATGTGCGAGATTCTGAAATCTCTTTTGCACTTTCTTCTTAGTAATTAAAATTACCGATTGTTCATGCTTCTGATCCACTCCAACTTCTCAAACATAAAGAACATCAGTGCATGGTTAAGTTTGATAAGATTGTAATAGCTGTATGCAAATGTACGCACCACCGGTCTGATGGCCGTAGCGTTTAGTATTAGGAGACTTACCATGACTCGCCCAAGGGATCAAGCATCTGGAGCAGTGAGCCATATCGAAAGCTCTAGCCGGGTAAGGAAGCCTCTCGCTCGCCATTATACCGATCATGGCAGGGACCCCTCTCTCCAACACGAACTGAACTTGCGACACATGAGTGTCCCTCGGCGCGAAGGACATGGTCAGGATATTCCTCTTCAAGAGATACGCACCCCAACTCCCAACCTTCAGTCATCAGACACAACAAGATGCAGATGTAAGCTTTTTATACTGAAACAAAGTTTTAGTTGAAACAGATAAGAGTGGCTTTCTTAGCTATCCAGAAATCTCACCCCACAACCAGTATCGACTGCTGTTCGAATGCTGCCGTCGTTCAATGGAATCAGCGCAGCTATGTCGTCAATGTACGCGTCGGCGCCTCGAGGGAACATCGTCCCTCCTCCGGGAAAGCGGAACCGGTCACCCTCGACTTGGACCCAATTCTGAACAGCCTTCTCGATGCTGAGCTCCCTGTGGGGGATGTTGTCGTACCATGCGTAGTCCCTGCTCTGAGGCCACTTGAAAGGGTTCTTATAATTGGGCGGAGCAGGGATCAAGCAATCCAGAAGCTCATCCTTCTTGGGACAGTGCCTCTCTCTGTATTTGAGCATATCCCTCTCAAATTTCCTCCCCCTCTCCGGATCTTGGCAAGGCGTGTACTCGCTGTACATCATGCCGCAGGCGGGGAACATGCGGATGCCGGCCGAGGAATCATTGATGCCCACTTGATGGTGAGCTCCGAAGTCCAGTGATTTGGAGGAAGAGAAGGAGGCGCCGGCAGAGTGCGATTCAGCATGGCCGGAAGGCGTGACGCACTTCTTCTCCACGGTAACGTCCGTTGGATTGCCAATTGCCGGCAGCAGGGAACCGGAGTTCTGCCAAGAACCCAACACGTAGAAGAGTATGCAGAGGCCACTGACACCAAAGATCCAGGTGACCCTCCTCCTCCCGGAGCCCTGGTGATGTACTTTGGGAGAGGCAGAGGTCTCCTTCGCCATTGAAACCCCTGCAAGAACACCAATCTATCGACTTATCCATGGAATCAGCATGGTACCCGAGATACCAACAAATAAAATCCCAGAAAATCGGAGGAAATGAAGCGCCTAGCTTAGAACCCCCCACCCCGAGATGGAATAGAGACAACAGAGAGAACAGAGACGGATCAAGAAGTGGCACCAAGAACCAAAAACGGGTACAGAAAAAGGTTGCCACCTAAAAGATTCAAACACTACCCAAAAACAGCATGATAATAGTAACCACAGAGAGATCAAAACCAACAAAAAGAAAAAATAAAGATATGCACTTACTGTTCTTGTAAGCCTTCAAAAGCACCAAGCTCGGTTCACCTCAGCCAAACCAGAGTGAAGAAGAGGGGAGGAGGGATGAGAGCTGGAGAGAGAAGGCAGATCTATATGACGTATATAAGTAGACAAAGCACAGGCCACCTTGTGGGTTGTTGTGTGCAGGAGAGAACCGGATCAAAGGTTAGAAAAAGAGGAAGAGTACATAGGAAAAGAGACAGATCCCGTTTCTTACCACCCCCTCAAGAGAGAAGGTGACATCCCACCACACCTATTTTTATTATTATGTGGAAACAGCATGAACATGTCCGATGTCCCCCCCACTCCCCGTTCCTGTGCAATATGTATCTACAGAGAGGTGGGTTGCAGAAATATAGTAAGGAACATGAGGAGAAGGAGCGGAGCCCATGTCATGGAATCATGCACCCTTTCTCTCTCCATCTCCATCGTATCTATCAAAGTATTCTCGTGGCCGACCTCTTTTTTTTGTTTAATCTTTATGGCTGTAAAGACCGGTAAGAACACGTTGGCGTCGCTGTTTGGGAGGAAGCAAAGGGAGGTGAAGACGATGGGCCAATAAGTTTACGGGATTTTTACACAGTGGCACCTATAATCTTTGCAATCACACTCACGTAACAGGTGACATGTGCATATGTGTTTAGGGTTATGGTGCAATCGAACAAGAAGTTAGAGGTCATGATGTAAAACTCCCATTTTTATTATTAGGGAAGAGACTAATGGCCATCAGCTTTCCATTACCCGCAAAAACTGCTCATCTTCCAATCTTTTCTCTCTTTTTTTTGCATTTTCTTTAAATAGTCTTCAGAGACTCAAACTCGACTCTATTGATTCCATGATCTGTGCATAATTGCGTTGACTTAATAGCGAAATTAATGTATCTGTTATGAAGAGGACACCTATTTCCTACAACCATCATAAATGGCTTATGTACATATCAAGCTCTAAAAATTGTCATTACAATATTACATTTCAATGTTTTCTTAATTTTGTTTGAATATATGTTAATATCAGGTTTTACTTAAAGAAAAACTGCATAAATAATAAAAGCATACTTTTTACCCTCGATCCTGTCCATAATTGTTCAATAATAGTTATGGAATCTAATGAGTGGTCTAATGGTAGAGCAGTGTGCTTCCACTTTAACGGACCTGAGTTCGAATCCTAGTGGGATACTCCGGATCCTCGAAATTACCGGACCTACTACTAAAAAATAATAGTTATGCCCCTATAGTTTTTATACCCTTCCATCAGTGTAATATAGAGACATTACTCTGAATTTTGTAATAATTTATTTGTACAAGTGTGATAATAAAAAAGTTAAACATAAGAATTACTGGAAAATTCAAAAGAATACAAGTGTAAAAACACTTAATAAATAATATATGTTTAACTAAGGGTGGTCTAAAATCATGAAGAGTAGCTCTGGATCTTTCACTCAATCTTATGTCATTTATCTTAGTTGTTCATACCTTGTGTTCTAATGTCACCACCTGAGAGATTGTTGTTATGTAATAGTTACATATATGAGTGGGGTTTATTTTGTATGATCAGTTGGATCACTGCCATCAATAATATAAGAAGTTAAATCAAGGATTCAACTAATATTTGTTAATATTATCCAACATGTGATCCTCCTGAGAAGAGATGAAGACCATTAGATTGATGTTGCTGATGCATATCCTTTACATAAGAATAAAGATCCGGAGCAACCGAATTGTCAAGTTAAAAGGCTGACTTGACAAGGTCGTTCCACATAAAGTTCCGCCTCGTATCTGTCATCATATATGTATTCATTTTTTCATTAGAGACACATGTTTATGTATCTGAATACATACGCACACGCATTTATACGTAGGGTAAACTAAAGATAGGGCCCCAACTATGCTCGATTCTAAATTACGAGCATCATTCTTCAAATGTAACAAACAAGGCATTGAGCTTTCAACTTTGTGATCTAATGTCAACATAAAAGGATGGTAGAAGCTTAAGGAAGCATGTACTTGAAACAAAGAAAATAAGATTAGGCCCAATGGAGGGGGAAGTCGGTGGAGTCTAATCTCACGATGGAGCTTTTGCAGTTGATGCTCTGCACTTTGAGAATTCAATTCATGGTGGAGTATAATAATTGTTGTTTTGCTCTTTGAGTATTCAATTCAAGGTAGAAATCGATGATGATGATGATGATGATGATGATGATAGCTTAGGCCTCATTATCCATCTAGATCCTACTTAATTAGAGGATCTATATGGATTCGGATTCTTTCTCAACTTATATGTTCTTCCCATTAAGGGAGATATGTGAATCTTCTCATTCAGGGAGGTCTGGAACATCTCTCGGTTTAGGGAAATTTAAGAATCTGTCTATTGAGAGAGATCCATCACAAAAAATGTAGCTCGCTTACGAGTGAGCCTTGTAAAATCTCATATCGGGGTCGTTCCTTACTAGCTTATTTGTGTATTTGATATATGCCCTACTTATGCTATGTGGAATACAAACATATACAAAAAAAATTTCCCTCGTTGACATGAGATACTAATAAGTTAGAAGTTTACTTTACAAACTTCAATTACTTTGTCTAACACAAAGATAGAGTGTGTGATGTTGATAGAAATTGCAAAGAAATCGCATCTGGTTAAAAGGCTTGATTGGAGATCTAAGTTTACAACGGGATAATGCTCTTATATATTGTGTTAGTTTTAGCGCAATTTGAATAGCCAAGAATTAGATGCATCATGAGAGGATCAAGAATATTGATGTCAGGCTTCACTTCATTAGTTCTAAGAAGATGAGCTGATTGGCGTGACAGATAAACCAACTTATATGTTCATCAAGTTCTTGAGAGTAAGTTCAAACATTGTATTGACTTGATCAATCTTGATTTTTGACAGTAGCCCGTGGAAAGAAAAGCGACAACATAATCTATTAGTTGATATTATGTTATCCGAGAATTCAATTCACGACGAAGCTAGTAGTTGATACTCTGTGCTATCTGAGAATTCAAGTGAAGCCCGGTGGTTATTATTCCTTTATCCATGAATTCAATATAAGTAGAGATTATTGATAATGCATTAAATCGAAGTATCTAATGATTCTAGCATTTTTTTCCTCGAGCACTTTTGACCATCGAGTTGAGGACAATTCCTCACCTAATTTTCCCTTTATATGTCCTCTTAAGATTTATCATTTTCTACTTATTTTTTTTATTGATGTTCTAGATACATTTTGTAATGAATCCCAATTGATTATAATCAAATTTCATTATCAAAAGATTTTCCAATAATCACACAATTATTTATCGATTTCTCATCATAAAGTTGGTGCCACAAAGATGAGGTCATTGATAGTTGGTAATTTTGGACAGGTTACCTGCGGGTTACGGGAGTTTACCCCCCTTATCCCACATCCCCCTCTCTCCCCGTGGGCCCCACTTTATTCCTTTTTTAAAAAATTAAATAAATCAATTTTACATCATCAATCCTATCAAAAAATAATATACTACAACACCCGTATCGGGTCCTTCCCCCTGCATTTGAGATGAGATTTGAGTTCGGGGGACTCTAACCTCTTTCGAGCGGTACGGCTCTAAGCACCATACTTTCACGCAGCATCTGGGAATCCCTCTACCTATCTATCTGACTTTGGACACTGGAAAACAACAACTAGATCATTGCTGCCCCAGGCCCAGAGGCAAGGAAAGTTCTCTCATCCCCCTTTGCGATTTTCGAAAACGTCTCAGTTCTTCCCTCATATCATATAAAAATTATAAACTACTCCACTTCTACTCACTTTTTCAAACTTCAATACAATCACATCAAAATAATTACTCACTTTTTTCAAACTTCAATACAATCATATCATCACAAACTCACTTCTAACCCACCCCCAGTTTAACCCTCTATCCAAACACCAAAACACAAAAACGAGTTACCCTCTACCAGTTTAACCCGCCTTAACCCGCCAACCAAATACTTATCGTCTCGTGTTGGGCTCCCTCCAGGGGAAAACCATCTCTACTTCTCCTTCTATTCCTCTCTTCCTCCTCCGAGAAAAACTCTTTTGGTGATCCTTGCTTTGCTAAAAAGAAGTTAAAATGGATTAAAAAGTGCGTTAGAATGCGATTCGAAGGATCTTGAAGGATACAGCTTGGAGTCCCATGAAATCTGTCGGTATTACTCCAGATCTATAGAAAGGAGATGATACATAGAACCTGGGTCAATATAATCAATTGAGTCATTCCAAACTACAGCTGCTCCTTCCTACTCGCCGACAGAGACTATTACAAAGACCCATATGGGTACAGTACAGATGATTAGCCCAAAGCTGATGCAAGTTGCCAATATATATTATCAAAATTATGAATGTACGTTGCCCACGTGAGAGTACGTGCAGATCTCATCAGTAAGATATTTATTTCTATCTCATGTCCTGGTTGTGCCAAACTAAATATTATTGCAGGTTTCCATGAGAGTTTCTGATCGATTCATATGATCACTAGATTCCCGAGAATCCTATTTGATCAAATTTCTTGAAAGGCTTAGATTCCAGGAAATTGTATTTGGACCTGAAAATAGAGAAGTGCGACTTGAGATCTCCAGGAATGCATTTTTTCACAATGGTAAGAACAGATTGGAAAGCTCTACTTCCAATGTTCAAAGTCAAATGAAATGATAATTCTCGTGAGGGGATACTGGTAATTGTTCTGAATATACAATTGTTGATAATACGATGTACGAATGTTTTGAAATATTGGTGTGGGGGTTAAATCTTGATCTTCTTGAGCTTGCAGTCGAAAAGATTTGCTAACTTTTGGGTATTATCCCAAATTAAGTTTTTATCTACAATTTCAGAATGATGGATGAATTCTTTTATTGGTTAGTTAATTTTTTACTATTTTTCTAAAATGGAGTTGATGATGAAAAAAGAGATAAAAAGGAATTTTTTAAGTTTTAAGGAAAACTAAACTAATTCAAAATTTAATTAGTTTCACATTTTCAAATTTGAATGATTACCAAATTACTTGATTATATAAGGTAAATGAAATTAGGGAGTTGTATCACAGAATTTTCTCAGATTTCCTCATCATTGGCAGGTGATTATCCTTGTCGTCGGTGTTCCAATTAGACGTAAGTTTGAACTAAATTAGGCACACTTAATTTAAAAACCCAAAAAAAACAAGAGAAAGAAATATAAGATAGAAGATCTTAGATTTTATAAATGATGTATTTCAAGTTTTTGTTTCTTAAAAATGTAAAGGATTGCAATTTAAGAAAGGAAATTATCGATTTTATTAAACTTTTAAGAAACTAAATTTACTCAAATTAGGATTCAGATTAAGAAGAAGAATTTTTTATATTCAAATATCATAATCTAGTTGAGTAGTTACTGTTAACTGCAAATGAAACTTTTTAATATCTCAAGAAAATACCAAATAATCAGTATTTCTATTCTTTAGAATTAATTTGTAATTTTAAAAATGATAAAAAAAACATGTAGATCCTTAAGAAAATAATTGTTATAAGTTATGCAGATTTTAATTTCCATTCAACTAACTACATGATACAATAGAAACATAAGTACTAGAATATTACTATGATTTTCTAAGCTGAATAACTTTGGTGGGAACTTCAATAAATAGAGAATAAAATTTAGAAACTTCCTAGAGCCACTAACTTTTTTTCAATTACACGTGTTCCCTTATATTCTTACAAAATTCATATAATTGCCATTTGTTAGTGTATTATAGAAGCACAAGTGTAATAATACAAGGGTACTATTATGGAATGGAATAACACAGAAGCACAAATGTAATCATTAGAAGTCAGCTACATAAGTGTTATAAGAAAAAGTTAGAAGGTTACAAGTGTAAAAGTTCTCAAATTTTTAAAGTGATTTTTTGATCTTTTGAAAAATTATAATTTTTAGATCATGCAAATAGAAAAGGAATTCTATAAAATTGTAAAAAGTATGGAAATAAATAAATAAAATGCATAAAAATGTGTGAACTATAATGGTAAAAAGGAAAAAGAAAAAGAAAAAACGCAATGAATTTATCCTAAAGAATACTCACTCTAAAGCTAAAGAAAACTGAGATAAAATATTTTAGATTTTTTAAAAAAATAATATCAAATTTATTGTATTTTAAGAAATAAAATTGATTGAATTAATTTAGATTTTAGAAAAAATAACTGAGTTTACTTAATTTAAGGTTTCAAATCAAGAAGTAGAAAATTTTACATTTAAATTAAGAAATTTATTGAGTAGTTATTACCATTAGGGTACACAAAAATGGTTAAATAAGAAAAGAAGCTTATCAATACCTCAATAAAAAATACTAAATTATTAGAAAAAATATAACTAAGTTATCGTATTTGTGTTTTAAGAATTAATTTCGAATTTCAAGAGTGATAAAAATGCAAAAGTGATAAATTTTTTGTTTTTATTCATCAAATTGCAGTAATAATAGAAAAATAACTCCGTGAAATTTTCTATAATTTTCTAGAAAAAAAGTGTAGCAATGTTATTGAGAAATTTAAATAAATAGTGAACAAATTTAAAATTTTACAAAAAATATATACTCTAAAAATAATATGAAAAGCAAGTAAAAAAGTTAAACTTTAAGAAGCAAGTAAAATGTTCGAACTTTTATAGTAGATTTTGGAAAATTTTATATATTTAAATAGCAAGGTAATAGAAAAGAAATTTTGAAAATCAAAAGGGTATGGAAAAATAAAGAAATTATATAGAAATAAATGGATTGCATTGACAAAAAAGAAAATGATGAAAAGTAGAAATTTTGAGCAATTCCACCTCAGGAAGGCATAACTTGAATTTCAAAACTCTGAAGTAAACAAACCCATATAAAGATGTGACTCTAGCACAATTGTGCAACAACAATATGTGCAATCACCAATATAAATTAAAATTGAATCAACAAAATAGATAGAAAAATGCAAACCACAAAATGTGCACGATAATTATTAAGTTTAAACCCAACATGATAGATATCGTGATTTTCTAACAAGGATGGAAGCAACTTTAGCCAGGAATTTAAAATAATTAATGAAGGCATATCATGCAAATGTGTTTTTCTTTAATTTTAAAAAGCTTGGCTGTTATTCTGTTTTGTATACTTGTTTCCTAGGATAATAGACTTCCACCAGGAGTGTTCAATTTATCAGTGTCAAGCACATCCGAACCACCATTTCAATTTTGACCCGAATTTTATGGGCACCCATGAAAAGTTATTCAGGTCGGATACTCGTAAATTGTCGACCCGCTCA
Organism: Ottelia alismoides; assembly: GCA_037367405.1. Classification (NCBI taxonomy): domain Eukaryota; kingdom Viridiplantae; phylum Streptophyta; class Magnoliopsida; order Alismatales; family Hydrocharitaceae; genus Ottelia; species Ottelia alismoides. Next base: position 94,340 of record JAZKJV010011269.1, read on the forward strand.
ACTTACATGACCTGGTGGAAATCTCGCGAGTAGAACTGGGTACTCGGTTTGGCAGAGGAGAGCATTGCCCCACCCAACCTCTCGCGTAGAAGGTCGTCAACATTGTTTTCATCTCTATTCTATTCTCAATTTCACACATCATCGATTGCGTTCACAACCACCTCGGTTTCCATCTCCAATCAGATCGCTGATTAGAGGTGTCGTTCCCAAACACACACAACTGTCGTTGCGATCGACCATATACAGATAATCTAACTTTCAGACATGACCATTCCCATTAGATTTCATTTGTTTCATCTCCTAACCACACATTTCCCTCAGAGAGGAGTTCGCTATAGATCGATTCAAATTCCTCCTATTCGTTTGATTTCCAACATAAGTCCGTGTCACGGTCAATTAAGTTTTTACGTTCAAACGTGCAGGTATTGCTGCTAAGAAAGAGACGCCAATGAACTTTTTAACTGACCCATATGAGGAAAGATCTACACTTAGACCTGCTGATATTTTGATTTTTGGGTGGATAGGAGGAAAACATGCTTGTGTAGATTTGACAGGAGTTTCTCCGTTGGTGGGGTTAAAGAGCGGGAACTTCACAGTAAGGCATGTTGTCCGTAAAGCTTCTTTAACAAAAGTGGGGAAGCACGAGAAAACATGCACGGAAAATCAACATACCTTCATCCCTTTTGGTTTTGACACCTTTGGCTTCTTAGCACCGGAAGCTATTGAGCTTTTAAAGATGATCCAAAAAGTGGTGAACAGTAATGTGATGGACCTTATATCTATGGATGCAGTGTTTAAAAACATTGACTTTGCAATTCAAAAAGGGCTAGCGGCGCAGCTTGCTGTCCGCTTGCCTTCTGTTTCGATGTAAATCTCTTGACCTAGCAAATATTATTAAGTTTTAAATTGGAGGTATTTGCCATTCCATCCATCAATTTCGCTCATAAAGATTCTACCGTTATGATTTTTTAAGTTACTATGCATCTCGTTATTTCCTTGTTGATTGTCACAGACAAAACATTATTAAGTTTCAGGTTCAGATTGTTGGGCTTTGGTGTTTATGCGATTACTCACATGGTAGGGAATAAGTATGCTGACATCGTTGATCTGTTTGGGAAGGATTTGTTAAAATTCATTGAACTCTAATTTTGCTGATTTCTGGATCATCTCCGTAATTTCAGTCGATAGGTGCAGTAACAACGTGGAAATTTCATATGCTTCAGTGAGCCTCCAGATGTTACAGCAGGCAAGTGTCCATGTACTTGTGTATGTTGTTATCAGGATCAAGCATGCATATAATAAACAGTAATTACACGTATCCAAATGGATTGACAGAAAAGCATTACAGATTATCAAGATTAATAACATGCAGTTCCAATCCATTATCCGATTACAGAATGCAAACAGGAACCGATTGAATATACGGAAACAAGTATTAAGGCATAATCTAGGGAAAGTAAAGCAATAAACGAATTGCGGCAAACAAAATATAACAGAGATTAGATTAAAAATTACCGAATCGTCCATGGAATGGACTGTCCTTAGAGAGGATATCTCCCCCCCCCCACAATACCGGTGCGTAGGGTACTGGCGATCCGCTCTCAAAATACGACGGCAAACGATCTTCGTCTGCGCACACCAACGAGATCGTCCTCGAATGTACCTCAGAAAACTGCAGCCGAGAGAAAGCGATGGTGGTTCGTCCGCGGGAAGAAGAACCAGAACACGAACAGAGACGGCGTGAGCGAGTGTATATAACACGACGTGGGGGAATGGATTTATATAGATGCTCGCGTGCCCTAGCACGGCGCCTTCCGATTTCGAGAACGCCCCTCCACGGGCGCGCCATTTCGGATCTTGAAATCGCGGCCAGAATCGCGGCCATAATGGAGAGTCGAATTCCCATTTTAGTCGACTTACCAAATGAAACCCGCAGCAAAAGTATCAAGATCCGAATTGACTCGAGCCCGAGCTCGAGCCCGAGACAGAGATGGAGCGGAGCACGCGTGCGTATGCGGTCCTCCATTCCTCCTCTCTACTATTGCTAGAAGAGCTTGGGGTGTGGACTCATATATAAGTCCAACAAAAATTTAGAGCTCCAATGTATGGTACTAAACTTCCACCCAAACTTTTCCATGTTTCAAATTTGTGAATTCACAACTTTTCCTCCAAGCCATTTCGTTTCCAAATTGAAACCAAATTAGCTCCAATTGTAATTATATAAATTTTCCAATTAAAATCTAATTATAATTCTTAAATACAACAGTGTATGGCTCGGGGGCTCGGCTTATGAATTAACTTGTGCGTACTAAAATCGATAACTTGTTAAATATGAGGATTAAACGCAATTTCTATAACTTGATTTAACATGAGTGTTTTGTTGGATGATTCCATGGATACCTGCTACCCAGTACCCATACATTAAGTTCTGGTAACGTTGGCACGGGTTGGGTCGATTCGTTGACCAAAAAACAATGGGTTTGGTCGGGTTATGATCGAACGGATCAAGTACCCACCATGCGAAGAAATGCAGTAGTTCATATCATATACATGTTTCACTCCTGATCCAATGATACCACCTCGCCCTTTGAAAGACAATAGTATCTTGCAGATGTATCATAGTAGTCACCGTATAAATTTTTTTAATGATCGTCTTATTGGAATCCATCTATAGGAACATAGCGAACCTGCAGATGTATCCCGTCGGTGTGGATGTTTCCTTTCAAATGCCATGACGGTGACTACTGCTAAATAATGCATCATTTTGTTTTTAGTAAAACCGTTGGTTTCTTCATATCCAGTACAGTCGTCGGCATTATTATTTACAGAAAAAGGCAAATAATGTGCGGCATCGATGGGTAAATAAAGTAGGCCGACCTGTCAAATGGCTCATTGACATCAACATCAAATGGGGATGTGATATTTTAGAATTTTAGATTATTAGAGTACAAATCTGCTGTGCTGACCTTTCTTGCTGTGTGGGGGTGAGGGAGAAAGGGGGTCCATTATTTCTCTGTGTTAGCGATCAGAGATCACGTGGTCACCGCTCGCTGACGTCCAACGCGTTGTTTCGATTCGCGTACCGTCCCATTTTTGTTTGGCAAATTTTGCAATTATCCACTTACGCACGTGGATTTACGGCCGAAGTTTTTCTAAAGGACCCACGCCGTAAAGATCTACATCAAAAAATTTTTGGAATTTTTACGCACATAACCCTAAGGTGTGGTTCGGCACAAGGGATAAACTCACCTTATTTTTTCTCACACCTAAATGAGATTCACTTTTTATCTTTTTAAAAAATTAAATAAATCAATTCTTCATCATCAATTGCATCCAAAAATAATATATTATATCATCATATCATATGAAAATTATAAACTACTCAAACTCATTTTTTCAAACTTCAATACAATCACATCGCAACAATTACTCACTTTTTCAAACTTGAATACAATACATATCACAATAAATTCACTTCTGACCCACCCCTAATTTAACCCTCTATTCAAACACCAAAACCCAAAAATGGGTTACCTGCTACTAGTTTAACCCACCTAAACCCGCATATCAAACACACCCTAAGTATTTCCTCAATAACATTCATAATCCTGCATAATCATGAATTACATGATAAACCCTGAGTAATGCTTAACTCTTACATGACATAACACTGTGTTATGTTCCGTTTGAGATATACATTATATTTGACGGTTTCCGTTGAAAAAAAACAAAGTTGCCCCCTAATACTCATTCTAATTTGCAAATCATGCCATCACATCTCTCTCCATCATCTGGGAGAGGCTGGGAGGACGAGTATTGATGTAGGCGGTGGACGGTGCGAGGTGGGGTTGTCGAGGGAGAGGGAGCTGCTGGAGGTGGTGGTCTGTGCAGGGGGGTATTGGAGCTTGCAACCGCCTGCAAAGCTCAAAGCGGTAAGGCTCGCAGATGCACGGGGGTGGGGGCATCTGGGGTCGTCGGGGCGACTTGCAGGTACACGCGGGATGGGGGGCTTCTGGTGTAACACCCTAACCCCAAACATAGTAGCATATGGAAAACTCACAAAGTGTGTATGTGGTATATAAGTGGTGGGGATTACTACTTAACAACTTGGGCTTAAGCATTTTGGGTGGTTGTCAACGGGTCCATTTGGGTCCAAACCCAACAAGTTGTCGGGGCCAGTTTTCATCGATAACGGACCGGGGACCTAAGCCCGGAACGTTACAAATGGTATCAGAGCCAAATTCTCTCTGTTAGTGGAAAGGACTACCTGAGAGGTGGAGCTGCCCCTACAAAGAAGTTGGAGGAAATTGCTACCCGGAGCGTGCAGCCGCCACTATCACTGAGAATAAGTGATGGGCCATGTCGCAACGAGGACGTTGCGAACATAAGTGGGGGAGGTTGTAACACCGACATGGAAAACTCACAAAGTGTGTGTGTGTATATAAGTGGTGGGGATTACTACTTGACAACCCAGCTTGAGCATTTTGGGGGGTGGTTAATCGGGTCCGTATGAGCCCGATCCCAAGAGGTTGTTAGGGCCAGTAATGCTCCAATAACGGACCGGGGACCTAAGCCCGGGACGTTACAAATGGTATCAGAGCGGGTTCCCTGTGATAGTGGAAAGGGCTACTGTGACGTCCCGCTCCTCCGGCTACCGAAACCGACGGGACGGGAGCGTCGGACCTACGGTCCAATAACGCCCATGATTTATGATACTCAGCAAACCATCTTATGCACAATAGATCAATATTGAAAATAAATAACAACATGAGGATAGAATAAAATAAAAATAAAAATGCAACAATCATTCTCATTAATAACCATAATTCATCAAGTCCATATCCATAAAATGTGATACATCATATAACTAAAATTTTGAAGAAGAAGCACTCCAGATTTCCAACTACATTGTCTCTCAAACACAACGTAAAATAATACAGAAATAAATAAGTTACTCTAAGTAGGACACACCATGCCTGATGCGAGTATGATGAAGAAAGGTCTGATCTCCTCAAAAGACCGCTACTGTGATGGCAGCTGCTCAGGTACACCTGTTGGGTTCACACGAGGGTAACGTTATGAGCAATTGCCCAATAACGAGATAAATACTATAGCGACTAATGTAGGGAAAGAAAAAGAATGTATACTCAATTTATTTAATGGCATATGCTTGTATTGTAAAAAATTAGAAAGAACACCAATTCATCCTAATTTCCATTCGATGACATTGATTTTATTTATTTATAAAATAATCATTGAGTACTACCACAATATTCTTGATATTTCTAGAAGCTGGTTATTGTCCACAATGGTATACAATTATAATTTCAAAGATCCGATCATTAATCATTTCTTGTATTATTTTAGCACATGCAAGTATGCAACTCGCAGGCCTCCGCTACACGGGAACTTGATATTCATCTTGAGTAATTTTCAAGGATCCTCTTTTGACCGAATATGAAATGATTGTAACCCTAAATCTCCAACTTCAAACCACATCCCAGAACACCTCTCACAATAATAATACTCAAAGTAGAATTCAATGTGGCCACATCTAACTCTACACCATTTTAATATCGTGTATAAGTGCGAAACCATGAATGCCAACCGCGTCACCTGCCTACTCCGTCGAGCGACTCCGGATGCTACCGGGCTGCTAGGTGCAACGCGTCACCCAACTTGTCCGTGGGATCGTAACCTTCATGGCATCTACCCGGAGCCCAAGGGTGCATGCCCAAGGCCTTTCGACGCCTAACTCCACCTATCCAAGACTTATACAATCTCGACCACATGTAATATTTACACCTAACATTAATTAATGTTGCATCAATTTTGCTGGAAATACTAAATTATTGAGCATAACTACACGACGTTTTGAAGGTACTGCTCATGTGATTCACCATCATCATATGTATAGTTTGATATCATCGGTTACATGTTTTTAAAGCAAAGGGTACTTGTAGCTACCTGAAGTTGAGTAAGTTGTCCCCACCATTTATTTACTTGTTCCATTTATCCACCTATGAAACTCTTGATCCGAAATCATATTATAAACCATAACATGATATTTATATCTAAGCATTGAATGTGATTTTTTTAAAAAAAAATAACAGAGATATATATTGAGCGAAGTTATGAATACGACATGGTATCCTTGTGCGATACATCACGCAGACTTAAATGAGATGTTATCAAAAGAACGTTATTAATACTACAAAAACATGTGATAATAATCATGTTGTCTTGAGACGTTACACCATTATGTCCATGCACGTTATCACCAGCTACATGTAGACAAATAAGTTTCGACTTATAAAAGTAATAGATACCTATGTAAAGGAATCTAATGCATTCCATATCAAGGTTCTCGTATTTTTATCTCTACTATTACTTTTGAAAATGATCATGTTAACGAGAATATGATTAGTATGTTCTCTTACAATTATTTGATAAATATAATTAATCAAATCTTAGAAAGACACTACCTTTTTTCATTGTACCTTATATAAAAAAATTCTGAAAGTAAATATTTGATCTGAGATTTATGGTGCAGTTAGTAAATGCTCTTCGATATAACGTCTACATGCTCTTTGATATAACGTCTTTACTGTGAATTGTGTGTCCGTTTCAAAAAAAAACAATGGTGATATCTTAATTAATAACTTGTAGTGCACGTATTCTTAGCTGTGAGAAATCAATGGTCAGAATCTAACAATAATTCCTTTCTATATTTCTCTGATTAGATATTCCGTCATCTACATCTATATGGCTCTTCATGTGATTGTTCATATTGAGAAATCTTGATTCCTTAATCATGAATTAAACTTTGGAAAAGAAAACCCTTGTCCAAAATCAACGGATGTTATGTCCATAGTCGAAGAGAGTCAAGTATATGTGGAATCGAAACAAATCAAAGAAATGTTTATGCTACCCTTTTTTTTATATCGAACTTAGATCAATCTCGTTCAACAGGAAATGGATGCATAATTACTCAAGCATCTTACGGCATACCACAAGGTCCTTCTTTTATAGCTCTACATATTTTTAAGAAAATGTATATGAATCATATGAGTCCCACAATAAGGAGGGAAGGGACATTATTGCTAATATAACAAATACCTCATAAGAATAACGAAGTTCTAAGCATGCTCGAGCATAAATGAACAAAATATGTGGAAATCAACAACAAGGGGGAGGTATTCTTCACTACTTGTCTATGAAGCACATCAAAGTATTAACCAATGATCTAAAACATGTTCAAGCATATGGGAACAAAAGTCGTATGAAACAACAGCAAAAGGGGGTATTTATCGTTACCTCCGAGGATGTTCCCTCGGGATCTCCTCTCATACGGAAATGATATTTCTGTCTCTCGATCGTAGTGCGGAGGCATGCACCGCGGTGACCTCGAGCTTTCCTACGTGATGGTGGCCGCAGATCTTCGATCGGAGCTCCTTCTCCGACGTCGACGACGGTCCTCCGACGACCAAATCCGGCCAAGGTGGTGGTGCTCCAATGAGAGGGAAGGATGGTGGTGGCTAGGGCTTTGAGAGAGTAGCCTATCACCTTCTGTTTATAGAGGGAGGGTGAAAATGGGTGCAATTTTGGATATGGTTCGGATCCATATATGGGTCTCAACTATTATACTTAAAACATCGATAACTTGAGCTAGGAATATCGGAATTGAGTGTTCTTAGTCTTGTTGGAAAGATCTCGACGAGATTTGCGTAATAGCATGATTATTTGAATTTTTTGGATGTCAAAAATACTCCAGATTTTAGGAAAAAGAAAATACAGGTTTTCACAGCTACCAGAAGGGAACTAGCCGGAGGGTGCAGCCGCCACTGTCACTGGGAATAAGTGAATGGGCCATGTCGCAACGAGGATGTGGCAAATATAAGTGGGGGAGGTTGTAACATCCTAAACCCAAACATAGTACCACATGGAAAACTCACAAAGTGTGTGTGGGGTATATAAGTGGTGGGGATTTCTACTTGACAACTTGGGCTTTAAGCATTTTAGGTGGTTGTCAACGGGTCCATTTGGGTCCGAACCCAACAAGTTGTCGGGGCCAGTTTTCCTCTATAACGGACCGTGGGACCTAAGCTCGGGACATTACAATTTTTTTTAATAGTAGGTCCGGTAATTTCAGGGATCCGGAGCGTCCCCACTGGGATTCGAACCCGGGTCATTTTAAAGTAGAGGCACACTGCTCTACACCCGACCACTCCTTGAGTTCTCTGAGTGTCTCAAGAATAATATGCAGATGCTGCTCATGCTCATGCTCATCACGTGGAGTAGATCAAGATATCATCAATGAACACTATCACAAAACGATCTAAGTATGGACGGAAAATTCTGTTCATCATGTCCATGAACGCAACAGGTGCGTTCGTGAGTCCAAACAGCATAACCACAAACTCATAGTGACCGTATCTGGTGCGAAAAGCAGATTTAAGCACATCTGTGTCCTTAATTCTCAATTGATGATAACCCGATCGTAGGTCAATCTTTGAGAATACCACTGCACCTTGCAACTGATCGAAAAGATCATCTATTTGTGGAAGTGGGTAACGGTTCTTTACCGTTCTTTTATTCAATTGCCTATAATCGATGCACAAGCGCATAGACCCATCCTTCTTCTTTACGAAGAGACCGGTGCTCCCCCAAGGTGATGTACCGGGACGTATAAATCCTTTTCCAATAACTCCTGAAGTTGTACTTTAAGTTCCCTGAGTTTGGCTGGTGCCATTCTGTTTGGAGGAATGGAGATCGGTTGCGTGTCGAGTATCAAAGTAATCTCGAACTCGATCTCCCTTTCTGGCGATAGTCCAGGTAATTCCTCTGAGAATACATCAGGAAAATCTCGTACAATTTTGATGGTCTTCAATCATGATCTTCGACGGGTAACTCCACAACATGGGCGAGAAAACCTATGCAACCCTGATTGAGCATGTGTTGGGCCTTCAATGCCGATACATATAAGACCTCACTATCTGAGGTACATCCATCAAACTGAAAGGTAGGTATGCCTGGGATATGGAACACTATCGTCTTCTCGAAGCAATCAAGGCATGCGTGATATTGCTCGAGCCAATCCATACCTAAGATGACATCAAAATCTTCTAACCGAATGAGTAAAAGATATGCGGACAATATGTGCCCGCCGATCTGCACGCTACATTCTCCACTGCTTGTCGCACTATAATTAATTGGCCCCCTGGGCCCTTGATGTAGTATGGAGATGGAACACAGACTGTCTCTTTATCTAACTTGGGTACTAATCGATGTGCTAGGAAAGGGAGTGCGTAGCTCCCGAATCAAATAAAGCATGTAAGGATATACCATGCCTTAAATCATACCTCGCACTATAGTTCCTGAGGCGCGAGCCTGCTCCTGTGTAGATTGCATTCAGTTGTCCCTGCGGGTGTGATGGGGCGTTAGAACTTGGCAGCACTGAAGGTTGGTCGCGGTGGAGGACGTTGAAAGTCTCGACCTCCACGACGAGAAGCTGATCCATGTGACTGTGTGGGTGAGAAAGTTGTCGTACGCTTGGTTGATGATTGCCTGAGCTGCCGATAACTAAAGGACACTTGGCCTTGAAATGGCCCGACTGTTGGTAGTGGAAACATCTACGATCTCCTGCATGAGAAAGGAAGCCTCTCGAGACAAGGCTAGCACCTCCTGTCTTGCGACTCTGCGAGTGTACTGAAGAGAGGGAGGAAGTAGAAACCGCGACCCGCTAAGCCCTACTCCACAGTAGGTGTAGGGGAAAATCTGCTAATGGTAGGAGTGGTAGCCACTGGGTGGAAACGACGCTCTCTACGAGCTCTGTAGAAATCTCGACGAGCAGATCTCCCGGGCTGAGGTGGTTGGAAATTTGATAGACTCCCATGAAGCCGACTCTGAGTTGCCTCCATCTTGGTAGCTTTAGCAGCTACCTCCTTGATGGAAATGAAATCTAATGCAGATAGCAGTAGTCGCTGGGAGTGGCGGGAGAGTTCAGTGTAACGAATGAGGTACTCTTGAGCCGTCATTGACCCCTGCTTCAGCTCAGCAAATAACCTGCTCTGATCCTCAACCCAGTGATCAGAATAGAACTGACTATGGAACTCATCAAGAAAAATTTCCCATGTTATGGGATCCTCCAGATGTTCCTTGGTGGCGAACCACCAACACTCAGCATAATCTGCTAGTGAGAACTCCGCAAATGTAAGCCAAGACTCTTCAGGAAAATGAATCATCCTCAACACTTCACCATAACACCATTTCTCGCAAGCCACAAATCTCAAAGAATAGACACCGCACAAATCTTATCTTCCATCCTCGCATTTTCAGACGGCTCTAATGGCGTTCAGAACTACCCATATCCATAGTTGCAATATTTGGAATCCCATCCTTAGCCCAAACCTCTGTCATTTTCGAACAGAAAAAGAAAAGCTGATCTAAGTTCTCAAACTCCACTTCACACCTCGGACAGATGCCATCCACCCCTCTGAAAAAGACGTGCCCGTCTAGCTCCTGTCATCAACCGATCCCGCTCAAACAACCACAAAAAGATCTTGACTCTCTTAGGGATCCTTAATCCTCACATAAGTCCCAATGAAGTTCATAACAATGCACAGGTGGAAAACAATTGTATTATGCGGCTTCTTGTGGGCTGTCTTATCAAAAAAAATGCTCATCTTACCAACGCCAATGGTCCCCTTCAACCCTCGGGACCCCAATGAAAGAGATGCGCTCAATACGACAGCTTTGATTATATACTAGTTGCGAAGGTACTGTGACTTTTTTGCACTTTATAGGGGCCCGGACCAGCTGTCCAAGAGAGAGGAAGCAAGGGAATGGAAAGACATGCAGAGAAGGTGGCTTATGTGAGATTTAGTAGCTCCACTTCTCGCTGATCTGAGAGCTCATAGTGAAAAATTGGAGAATGAAGAATCTATAATCAATCATCTTTATTCTTCATTTTGATTGAAATCCTTGGTAAAATACATGTAAATACTCACTAATTCCATAATTAGCATTCTAACCACAAATAATAATATTATATATTTAATACTTATTTTATCCAAATAATAATAATAACAAGAAAAATGAAAAATAAAAGAAAAAGAAGAATGTATATAAAATATACAAACTGATCTTAACCTCGAGACCGGGTCAATATTGACAAGGTCGACAAAATAAATAAGTAGGGGGAGAAAAGGATCCTAACATATAAAAATATTAGAAAACCTATATCATAAAAAATAAATTTACATATTTCTCATATTATGAATATTTCACCTATTTTATTTATCACTTGGACAATTTTAAATTAAAATCTTTTCTTCACAAAAAGTTGTTCATGAAAATATATATTATTCTATAAAAATATCAAAATATATTCAATATAAAATAAGATATTATGATGAACCGAAAAAGCCGTAAAAGTCGACTTCCAAAGTTCATAAATATTTATAGAAAATTCCAAATCGATCAAACTCAATTTTAAATTTTTGTTTTTATTGCTAATACTATTTTATTAAAAATATTCAAAAAAAAATTAAAATAAACGGGTGAGTTTTGATGTCTGGGCCCCATTGTATATATGTATTATGTGTAGAAACTTCACGATTCTAATAAATTATTCCTAATCTCGTTTAACCTAATTTCTTTTCCAATAAGTTTCTAAAAATCAATAGAAAAATATAAAAATACAACTTAAGTCAAAATACCAATAAATCTCTAAGCCACGAAACTATGACCTACATTTTCCAAACCTCATAACCGGCCAAAGCATAGTCACTTTTAGAGTTCATTTTACTAAATTATCTATTAAATGACACTGATTTTGCTAAAATCGGAGTTAGTGAGTAAAATGTGGGATTTGGACCATATTGGTATATATTGTATTATGTTTCTTTAATTTATGTTATTTAATATATATTATTTACATGCTATATTAATATTCTATTTATTAAAATAAATAAAAATTTATTTATTTATTTACTAATATATTTATTTATTTATTATTTAATTACTAATTATTATTTAAATTAGTCATTAAGTTATTTAGTTATTTTAAAACTATATATATTTAATTGTTTAAATATTAAATACTTATTTAACTATGTAATTAGATCTCTAATTATTTATTAAAATTAATATAAGTATTAAATTATTTAATTATTTAATTTTATTTTTCATTCCTTCTTCTCTCTCCTCCCCCTTCTTCTTTTTCCCTGACTCTTCTTCTGCCCGCCCTCTTCCCTTCCTCCTCTCCTCTCCGCCTACCAGCCTCATCGCCCTAATCGTCCAGCCGTTCCTTTAACTTATCGCGGTCGCCAGATCCCTCTATTGGTGGACTAGACCTCTTCCTTCGGCCTGCATGTCACCTCACCCTATAAAAACCTTAACATGCCTCCTTCGATCGACCATCCACCATTTTCTCCTCCATCAGGTGAGCTCCGAGCAAGTGAGAATTGGTGACAACGTCCTCCTCCATCGTTGAGCAAGGTAGAGTGATCGAAGAGGCGATAATCACTCGTCGGTGCACAGCTCCGCCGTGCGTCGTGCGTCGAGCCTCCCAATCGCCGATGGTCGAGGCGAAGACCAGGAGCTTCTACGATCTCCTCCCCAAGCGATCGTCCATCCTCCACCCTTCCACATCCATGTTAGCTTTGTCCCTCTTCTCATCTTCCTCTCTACTCCCATTCTATTCTCGTCTTTCTATATCTGATTCCTCTTCTCGTTCTCCATCCTTCTCTTCATTTTGATTCTAAAATCTCTCCCGATTCCATCGTTCCGATCACCCCATCATACCCAATCCGCTTCTCCGCACCTTCCATAATCTCATCACCTATGATCCTTTCAATCAGAGATCCTTTTCCTCCATCCACAAAGGATCCTCATTCTTTCACCCCTTTACATTTGTTGACATTGGACCAAGCATTTTGCCTCGAGTCGCTTGCACATCTGCAGGAAGCAAATGATATGGATCGGAAGCAGAAATGAGCGTGAACATCTGGAGTGGATGTTGAATCAGTTGCCCATGAATAGAATCTCCATAAGAGTGGATCCACTGAGATCAATCATGATACCACCTGGAGTTTACATCGGAGATCAGAGCACGGACAACACTCAAATTCCGACCTGAATCTGAGCCGTAAACCATCACCTTACTCCGAGATACGAAGCTTCGCTCGATTCCCAGTATCCATCGCTTGCAAAAGCATTTGGGGAAGAACTGGGACATCAAAAGCCATCTGATCAATTGAAGAGAAACTCAAACAACCGTTGGATTAACTTGCATTTCTAGTCATTGGATCAGCATCCAACGTTATATATCCAAACCACGCATCGCTCCAAAAGTCCGCTGCTCCACCTCTTAAGCCAAAGCCGCGTGTTAGTCACGTGTAGTCCAGATCAATCGCAAGCTGCACTATCTAATTCGACCACCTAGTCTAAGTCGCACGTCGCTGAAGACACCTCATGTGCGCAACACGTGATTTCACGTGAAGCATCATGTGACCAGGGACTTTTTGCGCCCCTACCCTCTGTGGGGTTTCAATATTTCACGAACGCCCCTATTTTTCCAGAAAATCACGTTTATACCCATGCACAGTTTATATAATACTATATACATAAGAAATAAAATATAAAAATATTATGAAAATACATGTAAATACCGTATTTCATACCATATTTTATTGTATTTTGGATCCTTAACTCTCCATACTTTATTCCTTGTCGACCTAGTCATCAAGAGCCTAGGTCTCGAAGCTTAGGGTCATAAAATATCTTTAATATTTTATTCATTTTCTTTTCTTTATTCTATAATTTTAACATTAAAAATAATATTTGATACAGTATTTACACGACAAAGTATGAATGTTAATTGTGCAAATTAAGGGGTATTTTTCATGCATTAACTAAGGTTTTTAAGGCCAAAATAATAGAATAAAGGTGATGAAATGGGGATTCATCATATATCTCCATGCTATCTTTTGATCTTTCATACATCCAGAGATATGTATACATACACTATTTGATACACACATACACATGGAGCTAAGAGCCTACACTCACCCCTTTTTTTCATGATTTTTGAAGTTTTTTAAGGAAACCTTAGGAGGGATTTGCATAATATATTGAGAGGAATACATGTTTCAAGTTTCATGCAAAACAATCATTAATAAAATGTTCATCTAGAAAGGGTCAATTTCAGCAATTCTGAGACCGTTAAAATTCGGTAGTCTTAATGGAGATAATAGAAGTCTCAAAATAAATTGAATTTTGAATGACGCCATGGTAATATATGGTGATCTAATTCTCCAAAGTTTCATTCAAAAAAATAAAAAAAATAAAAAAATGAGCATGGTGTAGGTGGTTACCTACACCCCTGGGTGTAGGCTCTCGTTTTCCACAAACACACGCACACACACAGAGAGACTCATACACACACACATAAAGGAAAGGGATCCTATTCCATGGAGTAGGTAACTTACATACCCCACTTTCATTTTTTTCAACTTTTTTATTTTTTGAAAAATGCTTCAATGGATTTTCATAACTATTTCCCTCTAACATGTCATTCAAATTTCATCAGAAACAGAGACTCCTATGCCCTCCATTCGAAACAGGTAAATTACAGCAAATCTAAGATCGTTAAAAGTACATGTTCTGGATGGAGGGCATAAGAGTCTCTTTTTCTGACAAAATTTGAATGGCATGTTAAAGGGATATAGTTATGAAAATCCATATAAGCATTTTTCAAAAAAATAAAAAATTGAAAAAAATGAATGTCTAGGTAAGTTTAAATACTCCATGGAGTAGGATCCCTTTCTTCATATATATATATATATATATATGGATTTAATGGGGCTATCCCACCCTTTATTTCTGTGTGATTTTTTATTTTTTTTGAAAAATATCACCATGTATATCCATCCTTATATCCCTCTTATATGACATTCGAATTTCATCAGAAATAGAGACTCCTACGGCCTCCATCGAGATAATATCGATTTAAAAAATCCTGCGACCGTTAAAAAATGACTGTCTGAATGGAGGTTGTAGGAGTCTCTATTTCTGACGAAATTTGAATGACATATAGGAGGGATATAGGGATGAATATACATGTCTATATTTTGCAAAAAAATAAAAAAACACCAAAAATAATGCGGGGACAACCACCTTGGGACAGCCCCATTAACACACACACGCGCACGCACACACACATATAGAAACACACACACATACATACATATATACATATACATATACATACATACATACATACATACACACATATACACACACACATGTGTGTGTGTGGGGGGGGGGGAGGAGGGGGTGAGGCAAAGAGCCTACATCGGTTGATGTAGGTAACTTACCTACATCAAGTTATTTTTTATTATTTTTTATTTTTTCAATGAAACCTCAGTGTGATTCACTTAATATATAAAGTGGATTATGTGATTCAAATTTTGTGGGGAAAAACATTTCTAACATGTCTATATGAAAGGGGTCAATTTCAGAAATTTTGACGCCGTCCAAATTTGATTATCTTGATGGATGGGATAGAAGTCTGAATTAATTGAATTTGGAATGATTGGTATACTGTGACTATATCCCTCAGATTTCATTTTTAAAAATTTAAAAAAAAATAATGAGAAAATGATCCGATGTAGGTAAGTTACCTACTTCACCCGATGTAGGATCCTTTTTCCCAACACACACGCACATAAAACTTTATGTCCATTTTTTGTAAATAAGGAAAGGGAGCCTACTTCATGAAGTAGGTAAGCTCACCTACTCCATGCACATTTCACCATTTTTTTTGAAAAATGTTTCCGTGAATTTTCATAGCTATTTCCCTTTAATATGTCCTTCCAATTTTGTCAGAAATATATACTCATATGTTCTCCATCCAGAACATGCCAATTACAATAATTCTAAGATCGGTAAAATTACCTGCTCTAGATGGAGGCCAAAGGAATCTCATGTTTCGAATGAAATTGGAATTACAAGTAGGATATAGTGATGAAAACATGGTAATAGTTTTAAAAAAATTATAATAAGTGGTGAAAATGAGCATGGAGCAAGTAAGGTTACCTACTTCATGAAGTAGGAACCCTTTTCTGTTTGTAAATATATGTATTTAAATTTGATATATATATATATATGCATGCACAGGGCAAAATCGAGAATTTTATAAAAGAGGTGCCAAATATACAACTATTATGTATGCTCAAAAATTTAAAAAAATCGTTGTATATTTAAATGATATTTTTAAATAGAGTTAATATTTTTAAAATGAACCTCTTCTGTTTTGATAGACTTACAATTTAAATCTATTATTAAGGTTAGATTTTCAAATAGATTATTATTTTCAATGACGATTTTGAAATTTTGATAAATCTAATAATTTAAGCCTATCTAAATTCATCCTAAAAGGCTAAATTATCAAGTTAAATTTTGAAACAAAAAAAGTTCAGGGTTAAAAAAAACAATAATTTTTTTATTTATACGGAGTGCTAGAAACAATTGGAGAGATAAATAACTCGAATACAAGTTTACATCAAATTATACTTAAAATTTTGATACTTTAGAAGTGATTGAATAAACTATATAAAAGAAATAAAATGGTGGGAGGTGAGATTTGAACCCTAGTATCCAAATTAATAAATATGGTATTTTCCCACTAAATAATTAATGATTGTAGAATATTTCTTTAACAACGGTATTTATTATATAATTAAAGAGGGATCGTAATAAAGCTTATACATTGCACAAGTAACACTGTTTAATCAAGGAGAGGCCATGGCCCCTCCATGGATATACTAGTTCCGCCCATGTGCATACATATAATATATGTAGGTGCGCACATATTGTATGGAATTTTTGTCTCCAAATTTGGTAAATACTTGTTTTGTAAATATATTTAAATTAGATTTTAAAACTGAATTTGGATCTAATTTGGTAAATGTGCACCGAATTTTGATCTTGGATTTAATGTTTCGATTTTGATTGGATCGACCCACGTTCTCAATCTACTCTATTGATGATTTTAAAGGTCTATTATCATTTAATTAATCAGTTTCATTTCATGGCATATTTATCATATAACTCAGTAAATGTGACTGAGCACTTTGATAATATTAGTTCAGTGCTTCTAACTTGTTTTACAATATGTGTAGTGTTACTATCTTAATACCTAATGAGTATTGTTCTCTTTTAGGATCCCTACCTGTTTGGTTGCCAGGGTACCCTGGGTACCCTGGCATATCCCTGGCTCCAACCCTACATTTCTGGATGAGAGTACTTGTATTGGCCATACAATTTCTTTGGTATAATGGTGTTTAACCTTGTTTAAATACATTTATTAACATAAAAAACATAGTATAATCATTAAAAATTTAATATAACACATAATCAATGTCACATGAGGATATCCCAACCCTCACAATTATCATTCCAACCATCCCAACTCTCCAAACAGCTACTATTCACAGGAAAATATCCCAACCCAGCCCAACCCAGTCCAACCCAGTAACCAAACAAGCCCCTAGTGTTGGTCATGGTAAACTCTACTCCACACGAGCCTCATGGAAAGGCAAGGCAAAGTCCTCCTGTTGATTGTTGTATGTGGTTGTTGTTGTGGCAATGAAACATCTTTGGCATCCACCAATATTAGAATTTGGAAAGTTTGTGCAAATACATCTATTTATGGGTTTTTGGAAAGAAATATTATCTTTTTGTGCCTCTTTTGTCGCTCTCCCAAGAAGTACGCTCATCTTGAACTTGCAATGTTTTTATGATAAACCTATCCTACTTTTTCGTAGTCTACTTTTGATGAATAGAAAATTGGCAATTCTTAAAAAATTAATTATGTAGAAATGATTGAACATTAAAAATGTACAAGATGCGATTATAACCTATAAACAGATCTTAATGTCATGGATTTATAATTCAAGTTAATGGTTGAATTAGAACGTCATTCTTCTTCTGCTAAGTGTTTAAGATATTTCTAAGACAACTATGTCGATGTAACAAACATGCAATATATACATGAATTTTTGATATGATATGACCTTAACCGTGTAAAATAGCATGGTTAATAGACGCTCTTATGAACACATGTTGTATAAAAAGACTATTGCGAAAAATAATGTTTGTATTGGAATGAATTGTTCTATTATCTGCAGGATATTATTTATTTATCCCAATCATTATTAGTTCCTTAACTTGAGTAGAATAGGAAAACATCAGAGCATATGGTATACCTACCTAGATAGTATGATATAATCAAGTGATAGTAGATCGTGCTTGGTCAGAAGAAGTAGAGAACTAAAAGAAAGAAATCAAAGATGATGTACAACATGATATCATCGATAAGTGACATAAGCATTGTTTTTATTCTAAAGTAGAGAACTAAAAGAAAGAAATCAAAGATGATGTACAACATGATATCATCTAGAAGTGACATAAGCATTATTTTTATTCTATGTTGTATTTGATACTAAAAATATTTGTATGAAAAGTAATGCAAAATTTTATTAGTTTCTTGTTTTATTATTGTAGTTAAATTTATATATAAACTAACATTTCATTTTAATCAGTTTGAATTTTATTATAGGCGTGTGATTGTAAATACGTAGCATCAAAAATTGATGATGAGATGTGTTGTCATACTTAGGCTAGGTTAACGTGTCCAAGTAGATGATGCTTACATTGTTATGTGCTAATTGTTGGTAGCAAGTGGGAGGCACAAGGAGCATTTACTATCGAGCTCGTGCACACTTTTGCTGGCTTGCAGCAGCTGTAACGTGGATCTGACCTAAGACAACGACTAATTTAATATTCATTATCATATCTTCTGTAGTTTAAATATATCATAACGAATATTATTCATTACTTACTTCTTTAAATTCGCGATGAATAATAGATTCGTTGATATATTCCTCGCAACGAATCATATAACAACGATTATTCGTTGTCGTTATCTTCTAACCGTTGCTAAATTTGGCACCGATTAGTGTGAATTTTAACGAATAATTCAACGAAAAAATCGTCATTGTATGGACCTTTAACAACGGATATGATATCCATCGCTAATTACAAGTACAAAAGATGATTTGTAAACGAATAATATTCGTTGTTATATCTTTAACATCGGAAGATATAGCAACGAATATTCAAATTACTCGTTGCCTTTAAGTCCAGTTACTTGTAGTGAGGTGGTGGGAAACAAACATCGTCATTCTCCTTCTTGAGCGCTTAAAGATTTAGTATCATGTGTAGTGCAACATCCTTTTATATTCAACACTTGATGGTAGATGAGAGAGTCCCACTTAGGCATTGGGAAATGCTCTTATCATCTACTTACTAATGGACAAAAAACAAGAACACACATAAGAGAAAAAGAAGGATAGCAATATTCTTGTGCCCTAACTTCACTCCTTTTCATATGTGCATGGTTGTGAAAAAGTTCTTTGCCCCTCCTCCCTTCTCCCTTGGTTCTCAATTGGCAGGAGCTTGGGTTCGAGTGTAGAAGATGCTATAAAGCATAGTCGTGAGGTTTATTTTTGAAGTAGATTCACAGACATGGTTCTTTTTTTCTAGTGAAATCGTTCCACCTCCACAATTATATACTTTCTGACTTTGCAATTCAAAAAGGTCTAGCGGCGCAGCTTGTTGCCCGCTTGCCTTCTGTTTCGATGTAAACTTGCTCCATTTATATTATATTTTGCTGGGTGTTTTGATGAACCTAGTAATAATTATTTCAAGTATGAGAAATTACACGAAACTCAGGAAACACTTTACATATTACATATACATATATTAAAGCTCGTGAGGTGCTCTACAATGCATTGATTTTCCCCTCAAATATTTTGATTTCACCCTTGGTAGAAATGATTTTATTGCTGGTACATCGAATTTTATAAAATGATCAAGGTTCATTTTTATTGCAACAATGATTTATGTGCAGGTAGATTCAAGAGGATGCATGCGAGCCTCTTGGAGGGTCATCTGACTCTTCTTTTTAAGAAGTTTTTAGTATTTTATATGTTAATATTCCTTTACATCCAACACCACTTATTGTTATTGTTGCAATGGTTCATGTGCTCATGCATCAAAGAGGATAAGCTGGTTCAAATTTGTTGAAGCCTTTTTATGATAATAAGAGAAGGAAATTACAATGAAATCTGTGTTTGTTGATTATGATTTTTCTGTTTATGATTTTGGATGTTAATGTTAGTTGTCGATATGCAAAAGTGCACATAGTAAGTTGAGCCCAATTAATTATATTTTGCAATTTTCGTTCTTATATATTTCGAAACTAAATAGGAAAAGTTTGATGGAATCAAATTATGCAGTCGAGCCCAAAAATAATTTCTCAAAAAGAAATATCTCTAAATCGAATAAAATAAATTACTTTTGATGTTGATATGAAGTAATATTAAAGTCTACACTTATTACCCTTTGAAGGACTTTTTTTAAAATAAATACGAATTTAATCCTATTGAATTATATATATATATATATGCATGAGAAGTTTTTAATTAATAATATAGATATATATCGGCACGCGAGGTACCGAATTGGGGAGAAAGCCCAAAACGGCACCCGAGGTGCCGATTTGGGAGGGAGGTTTTGCATATGTGCCCACCACTTCTACATATATATCCATTTTCAAAATCTAATATTACATATAGCCCTTTTATTTGTAATATCAAAAATAGTATATTTCTATTATTACGTATAGCCTTCTTATTTGTATATCAAAAATAGTATAGATACGTGTACAACAATTTTGCAATCGAGTATAGCAAAACCCAGATAATGACCTGAGGTGCCGATTTGGGAGGGAGGTTTTGCACATGTGTACAACAATTTTGCACATTGTTATTGATATGTGGATTTTAATGCAGATTTAGTTATAAAATATGGATATACACATATCATTGGGATGCAATCGAGTATAGACATACCGAAATATGTCCGTTATTGTATCTATTTTTTGTGGATATGGATTTGGCAAACACAATTACGTAAGTGAATATGAAAATTACTTATGTTACGGATACATATATAGAAATCAATATTTCTTTATCATCGAATCTATTTTTTTTTACGGATATAGAAGTTTTTATTTTGACAGATAAGGATATAGAAAAGAATATGGGTTTCAATTATTTTACAGCTACCAATATTAACACAGATGTTATTTTCATTTTTTTATATAGATAATGACCTAAGTATTAGTTATAGCTCCGTCTATATGTGTTAGGCCCTATCGTAGTGATTGACATGGATATGTATTTTTATTCTAGACATGGATAAATATGGATATGCACATATCATTGGGATGCTATGGACATGGATATGTATTTTTTTGGAGGCATACATACATATAAGGAAATATATTTTATTTTTAGTTGTAGACACAAATGTGAATATGGATTTTATTTTCATTTAAAAAAACTTATAGGGTATGAAAATCATAAAAACAAATATGTATTCATCAATTGCAAAAACTTATACAGATTAGAATAATGAATATCGATGCATTAGAATATACTATTTTTGATATTACAGATAAGAAGGTTATATGTAATAATAGAAATATACTATTTTTGATATTACAAATAAGTGGGCTATATGTAATATTAGATTTTTGAAATGGATATATATGCAAAAGTGCTAGACATATATGGAAAACCTCCCTCCCAAATCGGCACCTCAGATGTCGTTTTGGGCTTTCTCCCCAATTCGGCGCTACAGGTGCTAATATATACCTATATTATTAATTGGGAAAAGGGAGCCTACCTCGGCGGGTGCAGGTAACTCCCTACACCCGGCTTAATTTTTCATTATTTTTTATTTTTTTGAAATGAAACCTTTGGGGATTTAGATCACTATGTATCACTATGTTTTCATTCCAAATTCAATTTAATTCGAGACTTCTATCATCTCCATCAAGACTACCAATTTTTAACGGTCTCGGAATTGCTGAAATCGACAATGTCTAGATGAACGTGTTAGGAATGTTTGTTTTGCATGAAACTTGAAACAATTCTTATTTATTTTTAAAAAAGCCCCCCTTTGAACATTATTCTTTTGCATATATGCTAGTATTTTTCGGTGACATATTTAAAACATAAATGCCGTTAATTTTAGATCTGTGTGGAAATATAGTATATTTTAATGTTAAAATTCATGATGGGTTCGATGGTTTGCGAGCAAAAGCACAATCAACTTCGCTAACATTACTTTCTTTTGATGTCGTTACATTCGTTAATTTCTTACAGTGGAAA